>PVJS01057152.1:0-12142 GCA_004027185.1 Glis glis | reverse complement strand
CCTTGTACCCCTTCCCTTGCACCACTGAGGGTTCTCCATTGTCATTGGAGTCCCTTTTGTGTCCCCACTACTCCCTAAGTTGCGCATATTAATGAAAACATATGTCCCTTCTTTTTTTGTGATTGGCTAATCTCACTTAACATAATGTTCTCCAGATCTTTCCATTTTCTTGCGAATGCTGTTATTTTGTTCTTCTTTACTGCTGAGTAGAATTCCATTGTGTATATTTCCCATAATTTTGTAATCCATTCATCTGTTGATGGACATCTAGGTTGGTTCCATAATTTGGCCACTGTGAATTGTGCTGCTATGAACATGGGTATGCATATATTACTGTTGTTTTCTAGTTTCAATCCTCAAAGGGAAATTATTTAAATGGGCCTAACCTAATCAGACAATGCCTTTAAAAGTGAAAAGTTCTCTATACCTGGTGGCAGAAGTGAGACAGATGTGCCCTGACTGTCTTGGAAGAGAACAACATCTGCCCATATTATGACCTGCCCACATGAGGCCTGTAAGAGGCCTCTGGGGGTTGAGTGTGGCCGCCACTGACAAGGAGCAAGGAAATCGGCACTTCAGTCCCATAGTCACAGGAGCTAGGTTCTTCCAACAACCTTCATGGGCTCAAAAGTGGATTCTTCACCAAATCCTCCAGAGAAGAGCCCAGCCAGCCAACACCTACACATCAGTCAGCCTTCGGAGACCCTATGTGGAGACTCAGCTGAGTCAGCCAACTTCTGACCCACAGAACTAGGAATAATAAATGAGTGCTGTTTTAAGCCACTAAAGCTATTGGGATTTGTTATGGAGCAGCAGGATGATAATGAAAGAGCCAAGCAGGGTCAAGGAGTCGCAACAGCGATCTCACGGCTTGCAGAGCCTGGAGGACTTACTATCTGGCTTTGACAGAAAAAGTGGACCGATCTGTGTTCTAACCATAAATGTCATCTCATTTCAGATGTGTTCAGTGAGAGTTTTGTACCAACGCTTGCAAGAAACAGGCCTTACATCCAGAAACACTCAGCAAACATTCTTTTTGTCAGGCTGAATTATCCCCAAAAAACTAGTAGATGCCAGGCTACCCCAGAGACCCACCCTGTATTCCAGTTTTTTAAAGTTTGAAGAGAGACAGAAAGAGAACATTAATATCATTGACGGGGGGGGGGAATCAAAGGAATATGCACCATATGCATTTTGGAGGCTGTCATTTCGATAGAATAAATTGCAGTACAGTGAATTTTGTGTAATGAATTTGTATTAAATTAACAATAGCTACCTCATTATTTTTTAAAGGGTATTCTGTGCTCCAGTGTGTGCTTCTCAGTGTAGATGCCTGGAGAAGAGAAGAGAGGGTACAAAAGCCATTGCTTTGCAATTAGTATTTGAACTCAGTGCACTGGTTCTTTTGTGGTGGGGGGCACTGGGAATTGAACCCAGGGGCACTCTACTTCTGAGCTATAGCCCCAGCCCTATTGAAACAGGGCCTCACTAAGTTGTGGAGGGCCTCCATAAGTCGCTGAGGCTGGTCTCAAATATGTGATCCTCCTGTCTCAGCCTCCCACGTACTGGGATTACAGGCAGGTGCCACTATGCTGGGCTCAGTGCACTGGTTCTTGATGCTTCCTTCTTCATGACACCCCTTCCACTTTCAGATAATCCATTTCTGCATTCACCAATGTTGGTTTTCAAGGAGACTCACTTTCTGCCATTTTGAAGTTAGTAATGCCATATAAACTCACATGCACACATGGATTAAAAGGTTTGGCATGGCTTGTATTTAGCTTCAAGTTGAGTTACAGTTCATATGACTCTGAGGATTGGAGTAAGAGGCTAAAGAAGGTGTATTAGTGTTCTAGGATACTAAAGCAAATTCCCACAAAGGAAGCAATTTAAAAACCAACAGAAAGATGTCTCACAGTTCGGGAGGCTGGAAGCCTGAGATGAAGGTGTGGGCAGAGCTTTCTCCCAAAGCCTGTGAGGGAGAACCCACTCCTTGCCTCTCTCCTAGCTTCTGGTGGCTGCTAGAAGTCCTTCAAACTCCTTGACTTATAGCTGAATGACTCCAGTCTCTGCCTCTGTCTTTGCATGGACTTCTCCTCTGAGTCTATGTCTCAAATCTCCCTCTGCCATTCTCTTATAAGGATACCTGTCAGGCTGGAATATAGCTCAATGGCAAAGTGCTTGCCTTGCAAGTGCACTGCCCTGGGTTCAATCGCCAGTCAAAAAAAAACCCGACTCTCCCCCCAAAAATAGGGACACCTGTCTTTGGGTTTAAGCTTTATGCTAAATCTGGTATAATCTCATCTTTAGATCCTTAACTTAATTACACCTGCAAACATCTGTTTTCTAAATAAGGGCACAGTCAATAATATTGGTGTTTAGGACTTGGACATATATTTGGGGGGACACAATTCCACTCACTTCCAAAGGTATTTAACATGGTCCTGGAGATGGTAGGCAAAAATCTTTCTCCATTTCCTAAGTAGCCATTGATATTGATAAATTTGTCCTATATTGTAGGAAGGATTTTTTTTCTCATGGAGCTCGATGGATACTCAGCTTCCTTCCCACCCAACCCTGGAGGATCCTGTGATTATAGACTGGACAGTTACTCTGTGGCGAGGCATATGGGAGATGCCCAAACCTTCAGCACACTCCTACACAGGTGTCCCTACTTGGTCTTGCCCTCTCTACCCATCTAGACAAAGACCAAGGCAAAGTGACCTTAACAGATGTGTCAAAAGTCAGGGTAGTACTCCTCCAATGTTAAGTCCAGAATAGAACCCTGTCGAAACTTTCTGTAAGTGGGAAACAATTTGTGCTCTTTAGCAAGAGAGTGTGGGTCTCTCTGGAAATAAGTCCACGCCACTCATTGTCCAGGTGGCCTTGGGAAAATCTGATGCTGTGATCTGGTTTCTCTCCCTGTAAAGAAGGTATAACAATGCCTTGCTACCTTACCAGGGTGTTGTGTGAATTTGCTGACACCCGTAAAGCTCCCTGAAAATGAAGAGGCTTACATAAGTGCCTGGTGTTATTCACACAGCAAACGCTTTCCCCTGAGAATAAAGTAATAAATGCACCATTGTGCAGCTGGTGGAACGTGTTCAAAAGTTTCCGTTCACAACTAGTAGATCAAGTTGTGGGTGGCTGTATGGACTTTCTGTGCCGATGCCAAGCTGCATCCTAAACAGCCAGCACAACGGACTATCTTGCAATGAAAAGCTGTACTGTATGAGGCGGCCAAATCATGGCATCGTATCACATAGGACAGTCATGTATAGCCAGTGACTTCTTGTGCACCCCTTCCTTCCAGAATAAAAGGAACAATGGCAGAAATAGTGGGCACATGGATATCTAACATGGCAGCAACTGAGAAGCAGCTATCTTCTTCCCGCACAATGACCAGCTTCCCAAGGCTGAGGATGCTCATGACCATGGAGGACTGTCATTCTTTTCTCACTCTCTCTCTCTCTCTCTCTCTCTCTCTCTCTCTTTCTCTCTCTGTGGTCCAGTAGAAGCCAGAGTTCTCAACCAGATAGTGTTCAGGTTAAGGATCTATTCTCTTTCCGTGCAATTCAATTGGATGTGTGGGAATCGTTCAGACGGAATGCCACTAGCTGGCTCAGGAGACAGGGAAGGATTTCTTTTCTACCATATAAGCCCTGGACATCCTCTAGGATGTAATGCAGAAAACACGCCAAGGTCTTGGACTCCCAGCCTTTAGATGTCACATCTGAGAAACCGACAGTATTTTTAATCAAATAACAGGAAGATTGGCTACTAAAGATATTACATTTATTTATTTATTTATTTATTTATTTATTTATTTATTTTGTGGTAGTGGGGATTGAACCCGGGGGCATTCTACCTCCAAGCTACCCTCCCCAGCCCTATTTTATATTTATTTTGAAACAGGGTCTTGCTAGGTTGATGAGAGTATCATTATTTTCTGAGGCTGTCCTCGAACCTGCAATCCTCCTGTCTCAGCCTGCCCAAGTACTGGGATTACAAGCGTGCACCACCACGCCCAGTTTACATTTATTTTTTAAAGTGATCAGAGCTGGGTGTGGTGGCGCACGCTTGTAGCTTGTAATCCCAGTACTTGGGAGGCTGAGACCGGAGGATCCGGGTTCACAGCCAGCCTCAGCTACACACACATATATATATATATATATATATATATATATATATATATATATATCAGGTTCAGCAGGGCAAGGTGGCACACACCTGTAATCCCAGTACTTGGGAGGCTGAAACAGGTAAATCCCAGGTTCAAGGCCAGCCTGGGCAACTTAGTGAGACCCTGTTTCAAAATTAAAAACAGGGCTGGGGATGTAGCTCAGTGGTAGAGCTCCTCTGGGTTCAATCCTCAGTACTAAGAAGCAAAGAAAGAAAGAAACAAACAAACAAAAAGTGATTAAGTTTGATTAGAGATATTTGGAGATTATACTAATAAACTCAAAGGCAGCCAGAAGGAATCAAGGTGACTCTCTTCATGGTAAATATTCTCACATTAAAATGCTGAGGATGAATCACAGAGTTGTGGAATTTTTTGAGCTGCAAGTGACTTATCTTGGTATTAAACTCTTTGATAACTTTTGAATTCCATGGCCAGCTAACATTTTCCCCCCTTCTCTTTCCATTGGCAATGTTGGACCAAAAACTTGAAGAAAGATAGTGAGCTTAGGACAACAGAAGTAGAAAAGAAGATCTGTCTAGGCATTTAATATTTAAAGCTGGGTAAAACCTTTAGATTTTATTGGAAAGGCTATAGAGAGGTGCCTTGCAACCCAAAGGACACATTGGGTTCCCTCGGGCCTCTAATCCCTGTTTTAGTCAGCTTTTTTGTTGCTATGACCAAAATACCTGACAAGAACAATGCAAAGGAGGAAAGGTTTATTAGAGCTCACATTTTTGAGGGCTAAGTCCATGGTCAGCCAACTCCAAGGCAGAAACCGCAGCATCAGGGACAGCTGCCCAACTCTTGGTGGGCAGAAGCAGAAAGAGCAGAGAAGGGGGAGTAGGGCAGCAGGGACAGATACAGTCCTCAAGGCTACACTTCCAGTGACCCGCCTCCTCTAGCCATGCCCTGCCTCTGAACTCTGCTGTATTGCCAACACATGAGCTCTTCTGACATTCCATAGCCAAACCATAGTATTCCCACATGCCTGCCACATTTTGTCTTCAGGGAATCTTTTATTTATTCATTCAGTGTTCATTAATTGGACACCTGCTGTGTACTAGGCAGTATGCTAAGTGCAAGTACAAAATGATGGCAGGCATAATCGCTGCCTTCCTGGAGCCCCTCACCCAATGAAGAATGAGTTGACAAGTGTCACGATGAGACCAAGGGCAGAGCTGGGAAAACTGAGGAGCATGTCACTGTGCCACCTTGCCTCAGGGCCAGTCCAAGATCCAGGCACCTCTTCTTCCTGGAATGCCTTCTGCCACTTGTGCCACAAAAACCATAGCTGGAGAGGGCCTTGAGTGGTTCCCTCCAAGTTCAAGTGAGCTGTGGTCACTTTCTGGAGGATGTACAGCAGAAGCAGCCTGCAGGGCAGAGAAGAGCTCCGGGTCCGACTCTCTTATCTGGGAAAGCACACACAGAGCCAAGGGCACTGCATGAATATTTCTGCATGACTAGACCCATTTGCAGGCAATTTAACAGTTGCCAAAGTTTCTCCATTGATGAGCAGTCTGCAGGAAGTAGAGGCTGGGCAGTCTGACCTGTGGTGGTCCAGTTCAGAGGCAGGAAGGTGCTAATTGCCTGAACAAGGCTGAGTGTGCTTGTGAGCCTGAGAGATGTAATTATTTGAGTACTATCATGTGCTGGCCCTCCAGTAAGCTTCAAGGGGGCAGGCATTAATGTCCCTGCTCCATCCCCTGAGCCTCAGGCCACAGGCTGCAGCCCCTGTCACGTTACACCAGAGGCCAAGGGCAAAGACAGAATGAGACACAGAGAACTGATTCCAGGGGAGGAAGGTGTGTTTCCCACTCTGTTCCCAGGTTTGAGTTCTTCCTTCGGCAGTTTCATGGCAGTCTCTGTTACTTACTTACCCATCCATTCCCCTCTTCTTCCCAGTTTTGCTCGGGGAAGCAATATGCCCAGCTCCTACTTCCCTTCCTAGCTTCTCTGGCTGTCGATGGGAGCTTATGATTTCATCTGAGCAATGAGATGTGCGCTGAAGTCAGCTTGGGGTTTTGAGAAAGGTGTTTTTGTTTCTGTGATAAAAAGGGATCCATGTGTCTTCCACTCCCCTATTTTTTGTTTTGTTTTGTCTTTACCTTGGAAATGATAGCTGGGAAGCAGCAGCCACCATGTAGCCATGAGGCAAGAAAAACAAAGAAGAAGCCAAGACAGGGGGAAAAATGAAGCAAAAAGAGGCCTTCGTTCATTTATTCAACTATTATTTATCGAATTTTACTATGTACTAGACACTGTTGCTAGAGACCCAGAAGTGGAAAAAAATTCCCTGCCTCCCTGAAGTTTACATTTTAGTGGTAGCATCAGAGGAAGGTATATATGATATATAAGATGAAATATATGTTATATATATATGACATATGATAGGTAAAGGATATAATATGTCACATGGTGATAAATGCTATAGAAAAAAGAGAGGCAGGCACCCTGAATGCTAATGTAGGGACTTTGGTTGTCCCCTGGGCAAGATGAGCACATCACTGGAGGGACAGAGAAGCAGTTGATGTGATTTGACTTACGTTTAACAAGCTCACTGTGGCTGTTATGTTGAGAGCAGATCAAAAGTGGAAAGCTAAGCCAGGCGTGGTGGAGCACACCTGTAATCCCAGTACTTGGGAGGCTGAGACAGGAGAATTGCAAGTTCAAGGCCAGCCTCAGCAATGTAGCGAAATGCTATTTCAAAATAAAAAATAAAATAGGGCTGGAGGTGTAGCTTGGAGGTAGAGTGCCTCTGGATTCAACCTCCAGTACAGCCAGGCCCTGATGGTACGGTGAACAGGTAAGACCCCGGCAGCCATCTGCCCCCAGAATCCTGTTACCTGTGGACAGCAACTCCTTAGTTTTTTAAGTCACTCTTAGGTATTCCATTACTTGTAGCCACGCTCATTACTAACTGACCCGGCTAGTGGTCACCATCATTTACTGAGCACCTACTATGTGCAGGTGTTCTGCTAGGTAGGTCCTGGGGATATAAAGATGAAAACACATGTAGTTCTTACTATCAAAGAGCCTTCCAAGGGCCTTGCAACCTAATTGTGGGAGATCAAAGGCAAACCATTATACTGGCAGAAGGGGATTGCTTGAGTGAGGTTTGGAGGGTGGGTGTGTGCAGGGGGGCTGGAGTTGCATCCCAGCTGAGTGGAGGAGCCAGGGGAGGTTCACAAAAGCTGGCACATGCTTCTCAGGTGAACCGGTTCACACAGGGTATTCCAGGCAGAGGGAACTGTGTGTGTGACATGGAACAGGAGTGTCCCAGACACATAAACAGATCTGCATTCCGGGGTGGGGTTGGGCTGGAGAGGGGAGGCAGGGTTTGTAAGTGCTATGGGAGAACATGATTTCATCCTGGAGACCACAGGAGGCTGAGGAGGACTCACTGGCAGCCAGATTAAAGGTAGGAAGGAGATGAGCAGCAAGGCTTGTGCAAGAGCAGGGAGCAGGAGCGCAGCCCAGGCTGACGCAGCAGCGGGGTGGAGCAAGGTGGCCTGCACGCGGTGCAGGAAGAGCAGAGCAGGATGGCCCTGTTGCTGAATCCATGAGCCATTGCTGGGAGGTTACCATCTGACAGACATGGTACACAGACTCTTAAAATTTTAAGCCAGGCGTGGTGGTGCACGCTTGGGAGGCTGAGACAGGAGGATCGCAGGTTCCAGGACAGCCTCAGCAAGTAGTGAGACTCTTATCAACCTAGCGAGACACTGTTTCAAAACAAAAATAAAAATAGGGCTGGGGGTGTAGCTTGGAGGTAGAATGCCTCTGAGTTCAATCCCTAATACCAATGAATAAATAAATAAATAAATAAATAAATAAATAAATAAATAAAATTTCACAATGGAGCTGCAATGAAAGTGTTACTAACTTGAGGCCCAGAGGGGTAAGATAACTACTCTAAGGCCACACAGCTAATGATGCAGAATGTGATTTGTACCCTGGCTGCCTGACAAATTCTATACTGTTTCCTTTGTGCTGAATGGTTGTCTACCTCATTAACCCATTGCCTATTCAAGACCCAGGGCTCTGCATATTTCTACAAACACAGAGCTGAATACAGGTGGGGCATTTATAAACATACTCTCACATGCATTAAAGAGAAATTCTTCCAAGCAGTTTTGCTCAGTTTCCAGGAAGAGATTCAGGGTTCCAAAGACCCCAAAGGACTACATACTTTATTTATTTTTGCGGTACTGGGGATTGAACCCAGGTGTATTTTACCTCTGAGCTACACCTCCAGCCCTATTTTTTATACTTTATTTTGAAACAGGGTCTCGTTAAGTTGTGGAGGTCCTCACTAATTAGCTGACGCTGGCTGGGAACCCGGATCCTCCGGTCTCAGACACCCAAGTACTGGGATTACAAGCGTGTGCCACCACGCCCAGCTCGACTACATACTTTAAGATCAAAGTTTATGTTCTTACAAGCCATTCTTTACAATACAACATAATCCAGATGGAGCAATTGGAGTCCGGAAGGGATGCTTCAATTCATTAGCCATCAGGAAGTACAGAGGCTAAGAAATGAGGTTTTGGAGTTGAATGTGGGCAGGGCATGGGGTGAAGATTGGGGATGATGGATGAATAAACTCAGATTTTGTCCTTTGCCTGTCACTAACTAGTTTACTGAGCATCTTTTCTCTATGGACTGCTGCTGCTTTTGGCGCTGGGAAGACAAGAGATAGAAATGCAAGAGGAAAACAAAAGTCACTGTCCCTCTGGGGACTTTCAGGAGATCTGAAAGAGGAAGTTATTGCTGCCCTAAAAGGTTAAGGCAATGCCAGGGGTCTCACTGGTGCTGCTTAGGACCTCAGAGTTTAATAGCTGGGCCTTGAAGATCACCCCGTCCAACCCATTTTACAGATAATGTAATTAAGTCCAAAGGGGATTGTGACTTTGGTGAGGTCATACACTCAGCTGGTATGAGAGCCACCTCTGCCATGTGTCTGCTTGTGTTGCTGTCAGTTTTATTCACAGATTGAGTTAAAATTATGTAGTACGAGAGAGAGAGAGAGAGAGAGAGAGAGAGAGAGAGAGAGATCTTTTTAATTCAGGAAGAAAAAAAAGTAAGAATCTAGCCTGACACGGGAAGGGGTCTGATCTTGGAGGATGCTGTTGAACTATGTGTCAGCAGCTGCACTGCGGTTTTTTTTTTTTTTCAGTGATAGTAACAGATAGGAACAACTTGAGTTTCTGTCATAAGAGGACTGAATATGATAGGGGTCATCTGCACAATGGGATATTAAGCAGCCATTAGTGAAACGAGTCAGATCTGTGTGTAATTGATTTAGAGACTTTTTAAGTGAGTAAATTAAGATGTAGATCAATGCTATATCTTTCTATAGTCAGTCTTTCAAGGTCTCAGCTCAGTGCAAATTAACATAAAGTGATTTATTTTTTCCAGTGATAGCTATAGTAAATGCTATCATTGGTGTTGCTCCCAATCTACTACACGTTTTTCTATATTTTATTATATTGCCACAATCTAAATCCAATTTTCCCATGTAGAATCAGCAACAACTCTGTGTTGCCATTTCCTATGCCCGAAGGCTGAGGACATATAATTTAGGTCCCATAAATATAAATAAGATACATCAACAAAATTCTTTTTTTTTTTTTTGGTGCTAAGGATTGAACCCAGGGGCATTTTACCTCTGAGCTACACCCCCAGCTCTATTTCATTTTTTTATTGGGAAACAGGATCTTGCTAGGTTGATGAGAGTCTAAGTTGCTGAGGCTGACTTCAAACCTGCATTCCTTCTGTCTCAGCCTCCCAAGTACTAGGATTACAGGCATATGCCACCATGCCCAGCAACAAAATACTTTAATTTTTACCTTTTATTTATAAAGGTAGGACATAAAGCATCCATTTGGCCACTCTCAACAGAAGCAGCATCTTGAAGTCAAAAGTTGTGTTGGCTTCTTGATTTGCTATTTATTTATTTATTTTTTGCTGCTGGGGATTGAACCCAGGGGCATTCTACCTCCCAGCTACAGCCCCCAGCCCTATTTTATTTTATTTAGAAACAGGGTCTTGCTAAGTTGCTGAAAGCCTCCCTTTCAGCCAAGGCTGGTCTCATAACTGTGATCCTCCTATCTCAGCCTCCCAACTACTGGGATTACAGGCATGGGCCACCATGCCTGGCAATGTTTATTTATTTATAATTTAATGTATTTATTACTGTAGCAGAGGCAGAAACCCTTTTGAGGTCAATTTCTTGAATCTCAGCCTGGAGTCTGTTTCCTTAACCCTTTTTGTGTTTCTACAGCTTTTCATATCTCTAAGTAAATCCCATCTTTATTTTTAATATGTTTTTATTGGTGCACTGTAGTCTATCACAATGAGTATCAGTTTGGTGTTAACATACATGCACACAGCTCTTAGTGTCCCTCCCCCCTCCCCCCACATGTAGCACTGAGGTGACAAACACATACATTGGAGAAAGGACAGTCTTTTCAACAAATGGTGCTGGGAAAACTGGTTATCTACCTGTAGAAAAATGGAGCTGAATCCTTACCTCTCACGCTGCACAAGAGTCAACTCGAGATGGATCAAAGACTTGGAAGTTAGATCAGAGACTGTGAAATTATTAGAAGAAGCCATAGGTCCAACACTCCATCATATAGGCACAGGTAGAAACTTCCTCAACAAGACCTCCAAAGCACAGGAAATTAAAACAAGAATTAATAAGTGAGATAGCATTAAACTACAAAGATTCTGCTCATCAAAGGAAATCATCAAGAGCTTAAAGAGAAAGCCTACGGAATGGGAGAAGATCTTTGCAAGCTATCCCTCTGACAGAGGTCTAATATCTAGGATATACAAAGAACTTAAAAGACTTTACACTAAGAAAACAAACAATCCGATCAAGAATAGGGCAACTGAAATGAATAGACACTTCATGAAAGAAGAGATACAAATGGCCAATAGATACATGAAAAAATGTTCAACATCATTAGCAATCAGGGAGATGCAAATCAAAACCGTCTTTTAATACTAGCCAGAGTGGATTCTGTTGAATGCAACCAAGCACTGTCACCAATTCAAGTACTTTAGCCATACTCTGTCAAGTTCTTCTTTACTAGTATTTAACACAACCTTGGGCAGTCTCATTGTCATAATTAAGTGTAGTCTAGTTGACTTTATACTTTCCATTCATGTCCTATTGAAATCTTATATCCAGCTCTATACCTGTGTGAGCCAGGCAGGCAGTCAGGGAGTGAGGCATTATTTATCCTTTCTTGTTGATATTCTCAAATTCTACCAATGATGCCCCAAGCATCCACTTCCTCTTTTGTTGGCTGGAGAAAAGGGTTGGTGGAGGCCCTGCCTGAGTGAGGGTAGGGGAAGAGTATGGAGGTATTGTGTGGGGTCCAGAAATAGCCCCCAACATGAGCACTGAATTCCAGATAACTCGGGCCTCTGTGTGCTGTTTCCTCCCCAGCTATCCTTTCTGAGAGTGTTCTCAGGTCTGACCCGCTGTGCAGTGTCAGGAAAAGTCTCATTTCACATCCTAAAACAGTTATACTCATGTATAAAGAAGGCAGAGGGACACACAGACATTGGTACACATGGATTGTTGTCTGGATGGCTAGTCTAGAAATTAGGGTAATTGATTCCTGGGAGGAACATAGGAAACTGGGGAAAACAGTGGGAGTATGTAGTGAGAATTTACTTTTCTGAAATCTTTTCTTCTGTCTGGGCAGATCCTCACTTTCTGAGTTTTTGTTGGAGACACAGCCTGCCTCCCACCATAGAAAGTGAACACTTAAGCCACTCGGTCTCCTATCTACTTTTACAGCAAGAATGGAGGCATTTGGTCTGGGCTCAGCCAATTATTTTTTTTTTTATTTTTTTTTTATTGGTGCATTGTAGTCTCACTTCACCATGAGTATCAGTTTGGTGTTAACATACATGCACACAGCTCTTGGTGTTCCTCCCCCC
>PVJS01057151.1:0-12145 GCA_004027185.1 Glis glis | reverse complement strand
GTCTCACGAGGTTGCGGAGGGCCTCACTAAGTAGAGAGAGAGAGAGAGAGACAGGGAGAGGGAGGGAGGAGGGAGGGAGGGAGGGAGAGGGAGAGGGAGAGAGAGAGAGAGAGAGAGCGAGCTGAGGCTGGCCGGGAACCCAGATCCTCCGGTCTCCGCCTCCCAAAGTACTAGGATTACAAGCGTGTGCCACCACGCCCGGCGAGAAAGGGCTTTTATATTCATAAAACCAGTATTTTTCCCTGCCCAATCCCCATTTTATGTCATTCAAAATATATCATTGGCAATTTATTTTGTTGTTTTTTTGGTGGTACTGGGGATTGAGCCCAGGGGTATTCTACCTCCAAGCTACTCCCCCAGCCCTTTTTATTTATTTTTTGTTTTGAAACAGGGTCTTGCTAGCTTTTTGAGAGTCTTGCTAAGTTGCTGAGATTGACCTGGAACCTGCGATCCTCCTATCTCAGACTCCCATGTATTGGGATTACAGGCATGTGCTACCACACCCAGCTAAATTTTGTTTTTTGAGACTGGGTTTCACTGGGTTGCCCAGGCTGCTCTCGAATTTGTGGGCTCAATTGATCCTCCTGCCTCAGCCTCCCAAGCAGCAGAGACTAGATGTGTGCACCAACACCCCAGGCCCCCAATTTTTTTTTTTGGCGGTACCGGGGATTGAACCCAAGGGCATTCTACCTCTGGGCTACACCCCCAGCCCTGTTTTTTATTTTTTACATTGAAACAGGGTCTCACTAAGTTGCGGAGGGCCTCACTAAGTAGCTGAGATTGACCCCGAACCCAGATCTTCCTGTCTTAGCCTCCCAAGTACTGGTATTACAAGTGTGCACCACCATGCCTGGCTCCCCAAATATTTCTGATGTGCATGAATCCATGGATTTGAAACCTGCTGATTGTGGGGGGCCTGACTACTGTGTTGCTAAAATATGATATTCAGTAAGTTACATGTATTAAATACTTTGTGTATGTGTGTAGTGTTGTAGTGTTGGGGTATTGAACCAGGGGCACTCTACCTCTGAGCTACACCCCCAGCCCTATTTTATTTTTTATTTTAAAATAGGGTTTCCCTGAGTTGCTGAGAATCTTGCCAAGTTTTTGGGACCAGCCTCAAACTTGCGATCCTCCTGTCTCAGCCTCCTAAGTACTGGGATTACAGGAATGCATCACCACACCTGACTTAAATACTTTTTTTTTTTTTTTTTGGCAATACTGGGGATTGAACCCAGGGGCATTCTACCTCTTACATTCTACACCTCCAGCCCTATTTTATTTTTAGTTTGAAACAGGGTCTTGCTAAGTTGCTGATGTTGGCCTTGAACCTGCAATCCCCCTGTCTCAGCCTCCCAAGTACTGGGATTACAGGCATGTGCCACCATGCCCTGTTTAAATGCATTTTGGACATGTCATATTTTCAATTTATAACCCTATCATAATTTGAGGAGCATCTTTACTTCTTCAAGTAGAGACAGAATATATACAACTAAAAACCTTTTTTCCTTTCTTGTTTTAAAGCACCAAAAGGATATTGTGTTGGGTATTCTTTTTTATAAAATTTTAAATAATTTTAGAAGGCCGGGCGTGGTGGCTTGTAATCCCAGTACTTGGGAGGCGGAGACAGGAGGATCCGGGTTTGCGGCCAGCCTCAGCTACTTAGTGAGGCCCTCCGCAACTTCGTGAGACCCGGTTTCAAAATAAAGGATAAAAAATAGGGCCGGGGGTGTAGCTCGGAGGTAGAACGCCCCTGGGTTCAATCCCCGGTACCGCAAAAAAAAAAATTTTTTTTAGATTTATAGAAAAGTTGCAAAGTTAATACAGAATTTTTGTATGCCTGTCATCCTGTATGCCTGTTGCCCATTTTTTTATATTTGTCAAGTCTAAGAAACCAACATTGGTACATTCCTATTAACTAAATTCCAAATTTTATTCACTGGTTTTTCCACTAATGTTCTTTTTCTGTTCCAGGATCCAGTGTAGGATACCACATTGCATTTAGATAGACTTTTTTTTTTGGGTGGTGCTAGGGATGGAACTCGGGGCTTCTCACATGTTAGGCAAGTGCTCTGCCACTGAGCTCTACTCAGCCCTCTAGGAAAACCTAAAAAGTAAAAATGCCTCAACTAAAATCACAAGCTAATTCTGTGTGTGATAATTTTGTAATTGTTGGAAGAGTTACAGAATACTGTTCTTATTTTTCTGTTCCTGAGATATAGATATATAATGGGTAACTATTGAAAGTCAAAAGATTCTAATTTTTGCAGAAAATAATGTTGAGTTTTCATGAAGAACAGGAAGTGTTGCCAGAAACGTTCCTTGCCAACTTCCCTTCTCTGATAAAGATGGATATTCACAAAAAAGTCACTGATCCAAGTGTGGCCAAAAGCATGATGGCTTGCCTCCTGTCCTCACTGAAGGCTAACGGTGAGTATGTATTTGTGGAGTTGGCATTGTTTGGGCAAGGAAATGGCAGGACTATATTTCAGGATAAAAAAGGAAAGAAGTGAATTGTGAATTTATATCCACTTCCCTTCTTTTTTTCTTTTGGTGAAGGGGTCTCTATATTGACCAGTGTGGCCTCCTACTCCTCATCTCAGTTGTTGCTTAGCCTTCAGAGTTGCTGGGGCTATTGTCTGGGCCACTATGCCTAGCTCATGACTTCTTTTCTGTATTATTAGTACTGTAAGAATTCTATGTGTATTAATCATTGAAAAATACTGCTGTTCTTCTACACTTGAACATGTATTTTGAGCCACAATTAAATGAAAAGTAAACACATATGGTTATATTTATTTTGCTAGGAGGCCTATAAATAGTGGTTGAAAGTTAATTGAACCTAAGGGAGAAACTTCATTTAGGAATACAGTTTTTAAGAATGTTATCTAAACTCAACCTTCAAGAATAATTTTTTTTTAAGAACTAGGAATCAAACCCAGGGGCTGACCTCATGTATGCTATGCAAGTACTCCATCACTGAGCTATACCCCTAACCTATTTATTTATTTATTTATTTATTTATTTATTTATTTATTTATTTTTGTGATACTGGGGATTGAACCCAGGGGCATTCTCCCTCTGAGCTGCACCTCCAGCCTTATTGTGAAATATTTGAAATAGGGTCTCGCTAAGTTGCTGAGGTTGGTATTGAACCTGCGATTCTCCTGTCTTAGCCTCCCAAGTACCGGGATTACAGGCATGTGCTACTGCACCTGGCTATCCCTAGCTGTGTGGTGTGTGTGTGTGTGTGTGTGTGTGTGTGTGTGTTAGTGTTATACTGGGGATTGAACCCCCAAGCATTCTACCATTAAGCTACACCCCCAGCTCTTTTA
This sequence comes from Glis glis, assembly GCA_004027185.1. NCBI lineage: Eukaryota > Metazoa > Chordata > Mammalia > Rodentia > Gliridae > Glis > Glis glis. The sequence continues at coordinate 8,810 of PVJS01057151.1, read as the reverse complement.
TTTCATTTTATTTTTTTGAGACACTGGGGATTGAGCCCAGGGGCATTCTACCTCTGAGCTATACCCGTAGCCCTTTTTATTTTTTGTTTTGAAACAGGGTCTCACTAGGCTGCTGAGAGTCTCGCTGCATTGCTGAGGCTGTCCTTGAACCTGCGAGCTTCCTTTCTCAGCCTCCTAAATACTGGGATTACAGGCATGTGCCACTATTGTCCAGCTTTAATTTTTATTTTGAAACAGAGTCTTGATAAGTTGCCGAGTCTGGACTCAAGTTTGTAATCCTCCTGCTTCTGCCTTCTGAGTTGCCAGGATTACATGTGTGTGCCACCATACCTGGCTTAGCCTTGAGGTTTCTTATACCTTGTTCCCCAAAAGATTTTCTTTTGGGGGAAGAATTTTACTCACTGTCGAATATTAATATGAATTTTAAAAATTGTGGCATGAAATTTAGGGACCGGTATAGAGAAGCCCCTGTTATCTATGTTAAATATATTAACAATTATTTATCATTTATATCCATAATCCTAATTAAGTGACTTATTTATGTTTTGGATTTTTAGGTTCCCGGGGGGCTTTCTGTGAAGTGAGACCAGATGATAAAAGAATTCTGGAGTTCTACAGCAAGTTAGGCTGTTTTGAAATTGCAAAAATGGAAGGATTTCCAAAGGATGTGGTTATACTTGGTCGGAGCCTGTGACATTGTCAGCATTGTGAACTGTTCAAAAGTCTCTTAACTCCACCTTGTGGTTGGTGGTTGGGGTCTTCATACAGTTCAGCATCTGGAGCAGAAACAAATCAGCCAATTGAATTGGAAACAAAGAAGCCTATGTAAAACTCACCCATCACACTTTTAGAGTACTAACTGGTTGGAAGAAGATAGTACTACTGCAAATCCTGTATGAAACAGATATGGGCCCCTCTTTTGGGTCTTGTGTCTTATTGTTAGGTGCCAAGACCTCGTAGGTGGGCTTACATAGGGAAAGGGTCTTCAATAAATGTAGTCAGCACTATTTTCTGCATCCAGTGTTGCATTTCTCACCTAAGTAATTAAAATCATTTCTGGCATCCTCCTTGGTTTACTGAATGAAATGTCTCTCATTCTTTGGAGACATGGCAGAGTTGAGGAAGGTTTTAGTAGGTTTCAAAGGCTTCGATGTTGATTTTCCAAGTGGGATGGTTGTGGCATTAGTTTAAGCTGAATAAATGATTTCAATTTTGGGCAATTTTTCTGCTTTTTGTAAAGCCATGGCCAGTTGTCTCCTGTAGTGACCATTGGTTCAGGCATGTTGTACTTTGTAGGGACAAATGTGCAGTTGTTTGTGGCAAAAGCCTAAAATTGACAAACTTGTAAATTTATTTGTATATAAACTAGCTGTAACTTGACTATCCTTTGTTTACTGTTTTAGTAATTTTCGTTTCTTTTTAAAATGAAAAGGCGTTGGCTCAGGTTGGCACTTTGAATAATGTAAATCAGTGGGTGGTGGATTTTACTTTTGTTTTTTTTTTTCTTTTCACCTAAGAAGTTTTATTTTTAAAGTGCCTCCTGCATAGGGCTAGGCCATGACCATTTTGGGTACTAGAACCTAACTTCATAGGACTCAAATCTGTTGTAAAGTGCAGTCACTTCTGGAAATTAACCTCAATAGCAGATCAGCATGTGAAATGTTTTGACTTCTGTCAAGTAGGGTAAGGGGACTGACTGGTTTGTCCTTAGATCAGTTGTCCCTTAATATCAAGACCTGTTACTACTGGTTTAATTAAATCAATCTTTAATCCTTGCATGTTTTTATCTAATTGTTAAAAGAATGAACACACTTTAACCAATGATTTATGGCTACCATTTTCTTTTTCCTTTAATCACAGATTCTGAAAGCTTCGTGTATTTTAATTTAGATTTGGTGTTTTTAAGGGTTCTGAGCATGAGGCTGGCAGGTAATATCTGCAGGATTAATTTTTTTCATCATGGCTGGCTGACTTTTCCATAGATTCATAACAGTATTTCGTTCCCTTGCTTCCCTGCAGTTTTGCATCAGCTGTTTAACTTTGAGCTGAGTGAGGGTAGAGAGACAAAGTGAAGGAAACTTGAAACATATTTGGGCTTTAAGAGTCTTAAAGCACTGTAAGTAGTGGTACCCTGTGACTTCCATCCGAGGCCTATGTGTGTCCCCGGTGGGTAAGGAGGAGGAAGGAGAGACCTCTTTGTTCTTAGGGTAGAAATCTTTAACTGTTAGAATGTGATGTGTTGAAAACCTGAAACCAAGTTTGCATTTTTTTTTTTTTTTGAGGGCTGAGGTAAAGGGAAAATTCCCTATTAAATAATTGTTTGAAGGTCAAATGTTACTCAGTTTTCTCTTGGAATACATCCCAAACACTAGTGGACAAGTACAGCATTTTATTTTGGGGGGTCATCCTCACATGGAATCAGGATTTTAAAACAAGTTGCTTTTGATTTTATCTTGGCTTTTAATCACTTTGGCTGGTCTTCTGGTCACAGTGTTAACTATGAAACAGATGTCCAGGTCTATTACCTTCATCACAATAGGATTATTAAGTGCTATGCTATCTTCCATGGTTATGAATATTTATTAAGGTTGGAATGACATTTCATTGATTGTTTAGATCACAGATCAGTTCCTGTAGAAAACGAACTGTAAAACTATCTGAAGACCATGCAAGAGGCAAAATAAAACTTGAAGTGAATGTGTGGTGTCGTACTGTGTGCACCTACTTCCTGACTGCCCCCTACCTTTTCTTTGGTCTCTAATGCCTCACCTACAAGCAGGTACTCCTCCTCCTCTACACCTACAAGCAGGTACTCCTCCTCTACAGCTGTTCCAAGTTAAGATACTGGATCTTTTTTTATTTTTTGGTGCTGGGGATGGAATCCCGGGACATTCTACCTCTGAGCTATTTAGCCCCAGCCCTATTTTATTATTTATTTATTTATTTAGTGGTACCGGGGATTGAACCCAGGGGCATTCTACCTCCGAGCTACACCCCCAGACCTGTTTTTATTCTTTATTTTGAAACAGGGTCTCACTAAGTTGCAGAGGGCCTCACTAAGTAGCTGAGGCTGGCTGCGAACCTGCGATCCCTGTGTCAGCCTCTCGAGTACTGGAATTACAAGCATGCACCACCATACCCGGCTATTTTTATTTTGACACAGGGTCTAAGTTCCTGAGGCTGGCCTTGAACCTGCAATCCTCCTGTCTCAGCCTCCCAAGTACTCAGATTACAAGGGTAGGCCACCCCCCCATCAAAAGACTTGACAGCAACCCTTCCCTACTCCCATCCCCCCAGTAAAGGACTTCTTCCAGATTGTCCTCAAGGCAAAGCAAAAGCTAAGAAAAGTAGACTCATTTTTAGCTAAGCAACCCTCTTGCCACTGTTAGAACACGGGTGTGAAACAGGGCAGTTTCTGCCATCTAATAGGATGAGTGCAGTTTGCCTGATTCCATAGTTAAAAGGGGGAAGATAGGGAAAGCAGCCTAAATCATGAGAAAACAATTGCCACCTGGGAGGCTAAGACAGGAGGAACTGGGGGCCAGCCTGGACAATTTAGCAAGACCCTGTCTCAAAAACAAAAAAGGCTGGGGTTGGAGCTCAGTTGATAGAAAGCCCCTGGGTTCAATCCCCCGTACTGCAAGGGGAGAAAAATCCAAAATAGATGCCTCTTTCTGGGCTGATTTGGAATTAAAAATTTCGAAAAAGTGTGGGTGGGCCAGGAGCAGCAGCAGTTGAATCTCACTTTTGAGCTGACTGCTAGCAAGCGCCCTACCCTGGATGGCAAGTTGCAGGACTATTAAGGCAGGAAGCATTTCTAGGAGAGAGGCTGAGAGGACGGATGAGTGTGGATGGAAATTCGTGGAGCTGAAAGTCTTCTTTCAGCCCCTTTGACAAAGGCAAACCCTATTGTCTTTTTTTATATAAGAAAAGGTTTGCTCTGAACCCCACCTGTGCTGGGAGAAGCAGGAAAGGTTTACACCTATATCTGTACCCCCTTAACGAAAGCTCAACCTGGATTGGAAGAAAGGTGAGAAAATGGGCGTCCTCCTGGTCGTGAAAATCGCAAAGAAGTTAAAGCCAGCCGGGCGTGGTGGCGCACGCTTGTAATCCTAGTACTTGGGAGGCGGAGACCGGAGGATCCGGGTTCGCGGCCACCCTCAGCTAATTAGTGAGGCCCTCCGCAACTTCGTGAGACCCGGTTTCAAAATAAAAGTATAAAAAAAAATAGGGCCGGGAGTGTAGCTCGGAGGTAGAACGCCCCTGGGTTCAATCCCCGGTACCGCAAAAAAAAAGTTAAAGCCAAATATGCTTCTGTGAAGTTACTTGCGCGGAATCCGCGGTCTCCTGGGAGACTGGGCGGAGAATGCCTGGACCAGTGCGACGCGGCGTTCCGCTCCCTGGGCGGAGCGTCTCCTTTAATGGGCGGAGCGTCTCCTTTAATGGGCGGGGCCGGAACTGGCCGAGGCTGCCGTGCTCCGTGCGTGTCGGGGCGGGGCTTGCGGACGCGCTTGCAGCATGGCCGCCGGCGCTGCCGCCGCGTTAGCTTTTATCAGTCAGGAGAGCCGAGCCCGGGCTGGTGGTGTCGGGGGCCTGCGAGTCCCGGCCCCCGTCACTATGGACAGTTTCTTCTTCGGTATTGGGGAGAGGAGGGGCTGAGGGTGACCCTGGGGCGGTAAGAGGTGGACATGAAGAACGGCAGGCGGAGGTTGCGCGACGTGGTCGTGGCGGAGGGGCCCTCGCCGTTCCGTGTGTGTGTGGGGGGAGGCTCGCGGCCGCGGGAGCCGAAGAGGGCGGCGAGACCCCTGCCCCAGGCGCGCGCGACGGGGCTCGGGGCCTGCCACCCAAGGTGTCCGAGAGAAGGGACGTCTGGTAGGCGTGTAAATGGCCAGGTCGCCCCTGGCTGTCTTGACGGGTTGGGTGACACCTCTTCCTCGCACACTGCACTCACGGGTACCACACGGTCTCTTCCAGGCTGTGAGCTCTCCGGCCACTCCCGCTCCTTCACCTTCAAGGTAGAGGAAGAGGATGATGCAGAACACGTGCTGGCATTGACCATGGTGAGGGGCAGAAGAGGAAGTTGGCAATGCGTGGACCTGGGCTGGCAACTCCTGGGTCCCTCCCTAACCCCCTCTACCTCCTTTACTGGGAGTCATCTAACTCCCACATAGGCTGCTCCCCAAGGCCCCTGATACAGGGACTTCTGAGGCTGGGCAAGTTCTAGGGTAGGTGCCTCCACTTACGGTGTCAGTTCTGGCGTGAGGAGACCCTGAATGCCTGAATACCCTTCCCAGCTCTGCCTCACTGAGGGGGCCAAGGATGAGTGTAATGTGGTGGAAGTTGTGGCCCGGAACCATGATCACCAGGAGATTGCAGTTCCCGTGGCCAATCTCAAGTTATCTTGCCAGCCCATGGTGAGTTATCCAGCAATCCCTTGGGGTAGGGTGGGGATCGAGGACTTCAGGGATCATCACAAGATGGGGTGGGCCAGGCCTTCATCCTTGTCTTCCTCCCAGCTCAGTCTGGACGACTTCCAACTTCAACCACCTGTAACCTTCCGCCTCAAGTCTGGCTCTGGCCCGGTGCGGATCACCGGGAGGCATCAGATTGGTGAGAAGAGGGAGGGCCCTCTCCTTTGCCTCCAGTGGATTGTCCATCAGGCCTCCCTGAACACACTCCTGTCCCATTCGAGCCTCATCACCCAATATAGCCCCCATTCAGGCCTGCATGCCCTCCCAGGCTATGTCCCCAGCATGATGTGTCCTCTTCATTCTCTGTCCTCTCAAGCCTGTCTACATTATGCAGTCTGGTCCAGCTTCGGTAGTTCCAGTGATGTGGACTCCTTTCAGTCTTTCTCACCCAGTTTAGTATCTGAGTTTCTTCCACATCAGGGTCCTTGCCAGCCTAATTCCACAGGCCATGAACAACATGTGGTGTGAAGGGGTCTGACTTTAACCTTCCCCTCCCTTTACTGCTTGTGTGTCTACAGTTACTATAAGCAATGATGTTTCTGAGGAAGAGGAGAGCGATGAAGAGGAGAGCGACGAAGAGGAGGATGAAGAAGAGGATGTCCAGTTGTGTCCCATCTTTCCTGCCAAAAAGCGGGGGGCCAGGCCCTAGCCTTCTGGTGAATAAAAAGGGAGGGGCTCCCAGCAGGACTTGGGAGGGGCAGGAGGATCAGGTGAGGGCTTGGATGCTGACCCCTTATTTGTTCTTCTCAGGTCAGGTAGTTGCCTGCTGTATGCACCATGCACCACGTTCCTCCACAAGTTTTCAAGAAGTTTAAATGTTTCTTCTCCATTGAAGAGGAGAGTTTGGGGCAGGTGTTGGGTGGGAGGGGCTTGGGTTGGTGCCAGAAGAAAAAGGCCTTTTCCTTATGACTGGTGTTTTTCTGGTCCTATACCATGGCTTCCCTTTTCTATAGGGGTGGGAGGAACTCTGAACTTCTCTCCTGACCCCCTATCCCCACCTGCTTGTGAGGATTGGAGGCTAGTGTCTGAAGCTCAGAACTACACATTTTTTAATGCTTTTTACATTTTTAGATAAAGGTTGAAATAAAGTGGTTTTTTGCAACTCGTTTGTGTGGCTTCTTCCCTGCTAGAGTGACATTTCCCTAGGGACCACCAGGTGGCACTGTGGCAGCACAAAGGGTGGCCCTGGACCTAGGAGAGAGTGGGGAAATGTGGGATCCTGCTATCCCCAGGACCCTGGGCAGGACCAGGCCTAGGCCTTAACTGCCTTGCTGGAGGGGGACCTCCCAACACCCAGTCCATCCCCAGTCCCTGCAGGTGGGGGAGGGCCATTGCAGGAGGTTATCAGCATCCAAACAAGGGGTCTGGGCCTCTGTCAGCACTCAGGCTGATGGGCAGGGGGGCAGATAAGCGGGCTTAAGCAGCCTGAGGAATGTGCATCCCTAGCCCCATGAGGGGGCTCAGGCCCAGAGAGGGCCTGTATGGGGTGGGTGGGGACCAGTCTTTGCTCCTCCTTCAGTCTTTCAGGCAGGTTGAGCAGGGCTCTGGCCCTTAGAAACCTGATTCCCAGGACCAGATGGAGGGAACTGGCCAGATTGGGTGACAGGGAAACCAGAATCCCAGTGGCCTGGCATATGGGGGCAGAAAGGGGCCCCTGGGAGTCAGTCTCCTGGGCTAAGGGGTTCCTGCCCCCTAGCAAGCCGCATGGTGTGGGGATCTATGGTGCCTGGAACCTGGTGGTTCTGGGGCCTGACTGCTTGTGTGCCAGGAAGAGAGAGGGATGTATTTGTATGAGGATGAGTTTGTATGTGACCAGCTCTGGGGTCAGCAGTTCAGCAGCTGTGTTGATGAGGGGGTGTCAGTGCCCCACAAACAAACAAAAACGTTACCTACTCAGACAGCGTGGGGCCAGACAGGCGTGGATGGACAGAAAACAGGGCCTGAGGGGGTCAGGCCAATTCTGCACCCGCTGCTGGGCTGGGTGGGTGGACATGGGGGAGGGACCCTCAGATAAGTTGGAGCAAGTGTGGTCGACTGAAGAAAGTGCTCCCATAATTTGGAAAACCAGTCCCTCTTCAACACATCCTTGGAAAAAGAGGTTCTCCCTCCACCCCTGTGCTAAGAAGCTAGCGGGTACAATTTTCAATCTCCTAACCCTCATATGGAGGACAAAGGAAGATGCTCCCTCTCTGTGCTGCTGTGATCAGGGTCGCAGGCTCTTTCTCTGCTCCGGGAGACTTTCCCGAAGTGCTTCCATCGCCAGCCAGGGCCAAGGAGGGCAGCTAGACTTGGAACCTTTCGCCCAGGGTGGGAGTGAGTGTGGAAGGTGGAGCTGGCGCCCTCTGGTGGGCGAGGTTGAAATCGCTTGTGGCCGTGCAGCTCCCCAAGCCGCCTCTCCACATAGCTATCAGGAGCCTACAAATTCTAGGAATGGTCTGGGCAGCCAAATTTAAGGCTGAAGAGGAGGGAGTAAGTAACTAAGGCATTCATTCATTCATTCATTCATTCATTCATTCATTCATTCATTCATTCGAAGGACCTGTGCTTGAGTAGAGGAATTGGGCGGTGCCATTCCCTCTCGATTCTAGCCTCAAAATTCTCGGCACAAGCTTGGTTGAAGGCGCTGGAGTTTGAGTGCAGTGCCAAGTCATTTGGGGGGGGGAGCCACCCAAGCCACCCGTCTACCCCCTGGGCGTGGCCCCAGCCGGGTATCTGTCCCCAGCGACGGTGCAGATCGCCCGTAGTATTTCTCACTTGTTTTGTTCTTCGGTCTCCCGGCGGGGTAGGGGGTGGGGCGGACTCGAGCACGTTCCTGCCCTCAGTGGGGGCCCAATCCACATCGGCTTCTTAGTCCAGGAGTTTCCCAGCCTGATCCGGCGTCCCGCCGACAGAGCTGAGAATTGTTTTTTCTCCCCGTTCCCGCCCCTCGATCCCCCTTTTCTGCACCCTCAGCTCACAGTAGGAGCGCTGCCTATTCATTTTGGCCTCAGAGCGCTGTGTGTGTGTGTGGGGGTGAAAGTGTACGCCCGGGTTTGCAGACCGTTGGAGGGTCAGGCCTGTCTTTGGGGAGCGAAGGGGAACGACTCCCAGACTGGGTGCATGCAGTCGGCAATTTGCATTTGAACGGTCAGTCCAGCGGCGCTTTGAACACTGGGCGCAAGAGGCGCGCGTCGCAGCGAGGGGCAGTCCCGGGGGCTCTCGCCGCTGTTGTGGATTTGAGGGGCCCTGGAGCGGGGCGAGGGGTGCATTTGGGTCCTGGTGAGGACGTGTTTGTGGAGAGGGGCCGTTTGTGTTGGCGAGGAGTGTGTGTTTGTGTTTGGAGGCAAGGGTGTGTGTGTG
>PVJS01057150.1:0-12142 GCA_004027185.1 Glis glis | reverse complement strand
AGATAGATAGATAGATAGATAGATAGATAGATAGATAGATGATAGATAGATAGATAGATAGACAGATAGATAGATTAGATAGATAGATAGATAGATAGAATTTAAATATAGATAGATAATAGATAGATAGAATTTAAATTCCTAACTCTCTAAGCTTACCAAGCACTGAAAGTGAAAATGTGAGAGGGAGCATTCTTAGGGTCTCCACAATAATGAGCACAAAAAGATTAAATAGTGAAACTCCAAGATGCTACACCAGAGGTCATATTCAATTCTGTTAGAACATACCTTTCTCTGACTCTGCCTAATAGAATCAATTTACACATCTGATTTGAACTGGAAATTCTTTCCTACCCATAAAATGAATAAAATTTTTAAAAAGCCCCGAAGTATGCTCGAGCAACAGAAACGATTAATGGGACAATAAACAGACAAAATGTAAGGAGTCAATGTAAGACAGAGCTGCAACAGGTTTTTGCCAAGATGCAGAAACGCAGACCAGAGCACAATCTTGAGACAGAGAAAAGTAACAGTCCCAAGACACAGGTAGAAAAACTATCATAGAGAATCATACAGAATAGTAGTAATCAGGGCCGGGCGTGGTGGTGCACGCTTGTACTCCCAGTACTTTGGGAGGGGGAGACTGGAGGATCCGGGTTCGCGGCCAACCTCAGCGCGGATGCGCGCGTGCACGATCGATCAATCGATCTCTCTCCTCTCTCTCTCTCTCTCCTTAGTGAGGCCCTCCGCAACTTCGTGAGACCCGGTTTCAAAAATAAAGCATAAAAAAAATAGGGCCGGGGACGTAGCGCAGAGGTAGAACGCCCCTGCGTTCAATCCCTGGTACCGCAAAAAAAAAAAGAATAGTAGTAATCAGAAATTTTTGGCAATTTTGGAAGAAGCCAAATGCCATAATAGTAGTGTTAATTTATAATCAAATTTAAAATCTTAGTTGTAAGTAAATGCAGATAAGAAAGCTTAGAATCTTACATTATTATAACAGTGTTCATAATAATATTAATATAAAATGGTTTTCTTTTTTTTTTTTGCGGTACCAAGAATTGAACCCAGGAGCGTTCTACCTCTGCACTACACCCCCGGCCCTACTTTTTATACTTTATTTTGAAACCGGGTCTCATGAAGTTGCAGAGGGCCTCACTAGGTAGAGAGAGAGAGAGAGACAGGGAGAGAGAGAGAGAGAGCTGAGGCTGGCCACGAACCCGGATCCTCCAGTCTCCGCCTCTCGAAGTACTGGGATTACAAGCGTGCGCCACCACGCCCGGCATAAAATGGTTTTCAACTAGTCCAGTGATAAGACGTCACCATAGACACACAAAAAATGCATACCTAGAACTTGAGTGAGTATAAGGGGAATGGACAAAACTTTTATTCATCTACATATTGTTAAACGTATTTCCACTTCTTCCATAATGAAGAATTGGAATTCTACAATTAAAATGCAGTGAATATAATTTGGAGCTGGGTACTTGTATACTTATACTTAAAATTGTATAATAACTTGAAAATATTGTCACTATCATGTGTGATGTCATCATAGATAGTACCCTGATAAAGACTTTGATCAGTCACCTTCAATTCTATGTAGAAGAAGTCTATGGTAAATACCCTACATTAGAAATCCTTATATTGCACAAGAGTCATAGTGTGTTGGTTACTCCAAGCAGTGAATTTTAATGGAAAATATTAAATATTTAGGCCCTGGATACATAAAGGTAATAAACAAATGAAATACCACGAACATTATATTTTCATATAAAACATAAATATCCATTCACCAATTTGAAGTTGGCCAAAGATGAACAGGAATATTGGCCATTTGAATATTGTATAGAGACTTAATATGGCCGGGCATGGAGGCGCTATATATGGAGGATCGGGTTGGCGGCCAGCCTCAGCTACTTAGTGAGGCCCTCCACAACTTCGTGAGACCCGGTTTCAAAATAAAGTATTAAAAATAGGGCCGGGGGTGTAGCTCGGAGGTAGAACGCCCCTGCGTTCAATCCCTGGTACTGCAAAAAAGAAAAGAATTAATATGTCATCTCCAGTTTCAGTTTCTTTAAAGTAATAAGAAAGCTTAGAGATATTTATGAAGCAATATTAGTGTCAAACTTTTCAGATTTTTAGTGTTTCTCTATTCTTTTACAATTTTAGCTATTTACATATATCAAGTCTTTTCAAAACATTCCATTTAGTTTTTATTAATTACTTTAATTTTAAATACATCAGGAATTTCATTCAATATACACAAATGTCATCAATTTGTGTTATATTTATTTCAACTTTTGTGTTTGTAGGAACAAGTACTACTGACATAAACCTATTAGAACAAACCCTCAGTTCAGCTGGCGAGAGTAAATAGTCTTTGGCAAACTAAGGCATATCATATGAGCAGTTCTTATGCGGCATGTCAAGGATACTAGACAGTATGTTTTATATGGGAAATGTGATTCATCTGGAAAATTGATCAAGAAAAAGTAGATTATGAGATCTACTTCAGATGACTGATTGATAGATGAATTAATTGATATATAAGTATATCCATTCATGCTTCAATGGACATATTTTCATAGTGATAAGAATTGGTTATAAAGAATAGGTAGAAAAGGAAAATATCACAAATTACAAAGCTTTCAGAGCTTTCCAATTTAGTAAATAAGAATCCTGAAAATTGAGATTCAATTATTTTCAATATCTATTTTATTAAAAGAACATAAAATATACTGGATCTGCAGTTGTTTATAAATCATAAAATTATATGAAAAAATGTAGAAACAGAAAATTATTTGTTTTTGAATAAGCAAATCCACATATATCTCACGGTATATTTTTATCTTAGTTATTTTATGTTGCTCTATCAAAATACCACAGACTGAATAATTTATAAGGAATAGAAGATTATTTGGCTCACAGTACTGTAGTTTGGGAAATTCAAGAGTATGGTACTCATCTACTTGGAATCTGGTGGGGACTTTTTGGCATCACATGGCAAGACATGGCTGAGCATGCCAATTCAGTTCTTTTTCTCTTCTTATTAAACCACGAATGCCATCATAGGTCCCCACCCTTGTGATTTTATCTAATTTTAATTAATTCCCAAAGGCCCCATCTCCAAATACCATTAACATCTGAATTTGGGGAATAAGATTCTAACACATGAACTTTGGGTGAACACATTCATACTATAGCAGTTATTAATTTGTGCTGATCTAGAAAATAAATCATTGATATTCTGTGGGATTTTAGAAAATCACTCTGCTGCTGGTTAGCAAATGGAGTACCAATGAAGAACAAGGAGACAGTGATTTGGTCTCCGATAGAAGTGGTTTCTCTTGGGCAGGGGGAGGAGGCCAGCAAAGCTTCTAGAATTACCACAGGTTTCTTGAATTGAGCAATCGGGAGGTTAGTGGTAACATTAAAATGAGGAAGATTCTCAATGTAGTTTTGATTTGTATCTCCCTGATTGCTAATGATGTTGAACATTTTTTCATGTATTTACTGGCCATTTGTATTTTTTCTTTTGTGAAGGGTCTACTTAGTTTAATTGCCCATTTCTTGATTGGGTTGTTGTTGTTGTTGCTGTTTTTAGTGTTAAGTCTGTTAAGTACTTTCTATATTCTAGATATTAGTCCTCTATCAGAGTAATAGCTGGCAAAGATATTCTCCCATTCTGTAGGATCACTCTTTAGATTCTTGATGGTTTCCTTTGATGAGCAGAAACTTTTTAGTTTAATTCCATTCCATCTATTAATCATTGTTTTAATTTCCTGATCTTTGGGCATCTTATTGAGGAAGTTTCTACCTGTGCCTATATGTTGGAGTGTTGACCCTATGCCCTCCTCTAGTAATTTCATTGAGTTTCCATCTAACCCCAATCAGAATGACAATCATAAAAAAGTCAAACAACAATAAATGCTGGCGAGGATGTGGGGAAATAGGGAATCTTCTACACTGTTGGTGGGATTGCAAACTAGTTCAACTGCTATGGAGATCAGTGTGGAGATTCCTCAGAAGACTGGGAATGGTTCCACCATATGATCCATCTATACCACTCCTGGGTATCTTTTCAAAGGGACTGAAATCATAATATTATAGTAATATATACATATCCATGTTTATAGCAGCATAATTCACAATAGCCAAATTATGGAACACACCTGTGTCCATCAACAGATGAATGTATTACAAAATTATGGGATATCCACACAATGGAATTCTACTCAGCAATCAAGAAGAACAAAAGTATGTCATTTGCAGGAAAATGAATGGACCCGGAGAACATTATGTTAAGTGAGATTAGCCAGTCACAGAAAGTGAAGGGCCATATGTTTTCTCTCATATGCAGAAGCTAGGGAGTAATCAGAATACCAGAGAGACTTCAGATAATGGAGGAGAAACTTCAGTGAGCCAGGAAGGTGAACCAGGGGAAGAGGAAAGGGAGGAGAGGGAGAATTAATGAAGGAATCACTTCCATTGGCATTATTGTACATATGTGAGAATACCAATGTCAAGCTCAATATCCTGTATGGAGAAGGGAGGAGTGGGAAGGGAGCTGGGGAAGCCCACCAAGTACTGTGTGCATGTATGTCACTATCACTATGAACTACATTATGGTGTGAGACTATAATGCATTAATAAAAGTATAAAAATTAAAAAATTAAAAATAAAATGAGAAAATTTAGGTAGGAGTAGGCATACAGGAATATATAATCTGTTTTTTTGGGTTTTTTGTCATGCTAAGTTTGAGAGTTCATTTGACTTTCTGGTCAGATAAAGAGTTAGATCAAGAGCAACAAATATATATTAGAGATGGAGAACTGAATTCGGAAGTCTAAATTTCATATATCGATTAGCAAAATCATTGAGGAGTTAGTACAGTAATTAAAGAAAAGTGAAGGCCCAGGACTGAGTCTTTCAGTATTTGGTAATTGAACAAAGGAGGCTACATCAAAGGACACTGAGAAAAAGCAACCAGGAAAGTAAATATTCAACAATGTGGTTTCATGGAAGTCAAGGGAAGGAAGAATCTCAAAGAGAATGGAGTCTACACTGTGTCAAATGATGCTGAAAAGTAGTCTTAGTGAGGTCAACTAAGTGGTCACTGAGTTTAGCTTAAAGAGATAAGTATGGTCTTAATTCTAGTAGATTCCATGGACAAGTACTGAAGGAAGCCCATAAAGAATTGGTTAAGTAGAGAATAGGTTGATCAGAATGAACTGAAAACATTAGAAGGAATGAATAGATACCAGCTTCCAGGTGTTTCTTACGTATTCATCTTAAGTTGTCTCTATTCTCTTTCCTCCATATTTATCATCACCATATCCCTTTTGTACTTATATTTTACAATATAAGAAGGTTCATCTAGATCCCCATGACTGATTAGATGTGTGTGTGTGTGTGTGTGTGTGTGTGTGTGTGTGTGTGTGTGTTAATGGGGATTGGACCCAGGGAGCATTCTACCTTCCAGCTACACCCCAACTCCTTTTATATTTTATTTTGAAGCAGAGTATCACTAAATTGCTGGCTAAATTGCTGAGGGTTTCAGTGGTCTCAAACCTGTGATCCTCCTGTCTCAGCCTTCCAAATATTGGGATTATAGACATACATCACTGTACCCAGATAGATATGCTATTTGTTTTCACCAAGAAATACTTTCAATTCTATAATTGAAACTCAGATGCCCTAATATTCTGTATTAAACCTCAACCAGGTCACTTTTAAATTCACTCAATAGTCCTTGAAACATACCTGGCTATGTTGTCATTGTCACCTGTTATCTTCAGAGTTTTAGCTCCTATATTATGATGGGCATATCCTCTTTCCAAAATATTTTTTAGTTTTTTTTTGCATATGTATAAAAAGGAATTTAATAGATTGGCTTGTGTCATGGGAAACACATGCTAATTCTGAGGGGTCCTTGGCTTCCATGATGAATAAGAATTTCAACACGTGCCATCAGAAAAAGGCAAAGGTTTTAATTAACTTAAGAAAGGTGGGGATATAGGTTGGGGGTCATAAGAAAGGTGGAGATACAGGTTGGGGGTCATAAGAAAGGTGGAGATACAGGTTGGGGGTCATCTAAGAAAGGTGGGGGATCATCTAAGAAAGGGTGAGCAAGTCTCCCTGCAGGCATCCATCCATCCAGGTGAGCCAGAGAGCAAGAGAGCGTCTGCGTGCTTTCGCAGATTTTTTAGTTTTTTTAATGAATCGTTTTAGAGATTTATACCCCCGTATTTTTAGGATAATATTTCTTTCCTTCTACCTATAATAATTTTTCAAGTGACCTCAATTTTGTTTATTTGGGGCTAATTGAAACCGCATTTTAAATCTACATCCTATGGATGTATATACACAAATTTTAACACAACTTCTAGTGTTTCTTAGTGTTTTGATTTTTATTCATCAAAACTCTGCTTGCCTGAGATGCACTATTTCCTTATCTAAATCATGAAGCACCTGAAAATCTATCAAATGGACCATCCTTTTCAGCACTATAATAAAGAAATTATTCGTATGTCCCCATTTTGTATTTCTGTTTCTAAATCTTGTTCTTTGGATCTCATATTAGTGAATATATTTTCCCAAAGCCTAACAGTATGTTGTCTGTGATTTTTAGAATTTATTATTACTGCATATTTTCATCTTTTTTTCTTTTGTTTATTTGTAAGTATCCCCAATAGGAATTTGAGTTCGTTTGTGTAGGGGATTGTTACCCAAAATGTATTTTAAATAACAATTCCCACCGCTCATATTAAAGCTGGTCTACAAAACATTTTTCTTACAGGAATTTTCAAAAAATTTGTATGGTTCAGTACAGACAAATTGCTGCTATTTTAAGTCTATTGAATTACCTGTTCTTCTAAATTATAAAAATTTACTAAAAGTCTGCATGCTAATAAGATAATTTACATACATAATTAACATGAGAAGAAACAAAAGTAATTTATATTTATGTCCAAAGATAATGTAATCTGTGGAAACAAAGATGAAGCCCTTAACAGAATCCCAGCTTGCTAATAATTTTTATGAATAGTCTGTGTGTTATTAATTTCATTTACCCTTTGTAATCTTGGATCATAGCACTCTGATTTTGGAAGTTGCATTGAACTGCTTGTTATTCCAACTTACAGTTAAGCAGATATTCACTCTGACAGAAAGAGTCTGCTGTTAACTGCATATTGCATGACATTAAAACTCCACGTTGGTCATTGTTACTATCAGTGTCTACCCATTCCTTTCAAATGGCACTGTTATCTGTCTTCTGTAATAAGGCTTATGTTGAAAACAAATTTTGTTTACCATCGGCTGTCAGATAGGTTTGCTCAGAAAGACTCCTATCTGTGAATTTTAAAACTGCAGACACCTCCCCAAGTCATTGACATTTTCCTATCACTGGGGCAAAGTTTCAGCTTATAAAAACAATTCCAAACTACATAACTTTGGAAATACGTTGACAAAAGTGCTTGTCAGCCTAACAGTGTGCATGCATAATGACACATTTACCAGAGACTAACAAAAAACAAAGGAGAAATTGATAGTTGGCATGAAAAATACAAAATGTGCCAAATGGTTCTTCTAAATATTGAGGGAAGAAGGGTTAAACATAATGCTGTACTTTACACTAATGAAAACGTCCAGAATATTCTTTTCCCAGAGCAAAACAGCATGTTAATGACTGTGCTTAATGTCATTTTTGTTAATGTGACATCCAAGGAAGCACTCCTCCTGGAGCCATAAACTGTGTTCAAGGATAAAGATCAAAACTGCCCATCCCCTGCTTCTTGCTGCTGGCCGTCACTGAAGCCCTGTATCAGAATGGCCATCATTACTGTAAGTGGCAGCCTAGTCATTTAGAATTAGGGCTGCAGCCTACCCTCATTGTTACCTCTCTTGAGGATTAGCAAACCATGTGTATACATTTACTGAAAATTTTCAGTACAGCATTTCAGGATTCACAAAAGGAAAGATGCTTCCTTTAGCCAGAAAACTCCTGAATATTTAATTCCTTCTTCATCAGAGCTCATCTCAAATATCATGCTTCGTAAAAGCTTTTTCTGCAGTGGGAGCAGGGCAGTTCAGAATCCATGTAGAGGTGGAGTGAATTAGATGATTATGGGATCTCAGAAATGGTTGGGTTGAGGGAAAGATGGAAATGGAGTCTAGAAGTTTTCATACCAGGGTCTTCAATGTAGAGACCAGGATCACTTAGGCTGCTGATATGGATGAAAACAGACAGATTATGGACCTGGGGTGAAATCGCTGAGCACTGTGGCAGACCATCCTGGATTTGTGCTTCTCAGCACAACCAGCCTTAGTAATTTCTCCCCCTGGGGGCAGTACCTTGCCCACTCTGCCTTATACAAGGTTTTGGTATTTTGTGAAATATCCTTGATGGAGCCCACCTTTTAGCTTCCTTATCTCATATATTTGGATGCTGAGTGTTTTGGGGGTGCCCTCTTAATGACTGATGCTCTATGTCTATTAGCTGTCTGACTATTCAAGACTTAGGCTTAAATATATATAATTCTTAGTTTGTGCTAGGAACTTTAGATGTTACGGCCTTGATTGATTTAATTTTCATAACAACTCTCTGAAGTAAAATTACTGTCCTCATTTAATGTTAGGGGCACTGAGTCTCAACACAGTTAAGTGAGGTGTTCAAGTTAATAAGAAATAGAAACAAGGTGACTTTACAATAAAGCCTGTTCTACCATTATGCATGCGGCTCTATGTGCTCCATTTGCCCAAAAGAGTGCATCTCTCATATGTCAGAGGGCTTTGTCCAGTAGGAAGTAATGTACTATTCTTCTATGGTCAGAGACAGGGCAGGTAGGAATGTGCATGTGTGCATATGCTTACGGTTGAATATCCAGCATTTCAACTTAAAAAAGGATTTCCCCAGGGTCTTAGAATATAATTAAAATTTCATCTTTTTTCAATATTTTCAATATTAATTCAAACTCCTAATTTCAAATTTCAGAGATTTACTGAAATGCATTACTCTTCACATCTTAAAATATATTTGCCTACATATAAAGCTAGCCCAATCCAAATATATAGAAACTTTCACTGCATTTACAATTGCATCACTTTTTCTACTTTATTTTCATAGTAAATAAAGTCTTTGGCATTACCATGCTATTTGAAATTTTAGCAAATTTCCTTTAATTTAATTAATAAAACTATATGTTTTCCAAGTACTAGAACAATAAGTAATATTATTTCCAAGTATTAGAATAATAAATAATATTAGAGAGTTGTATCATCATTTTAAAAGCATTTGGTGAACAACAACAATAAATCAAGTTATTAAATACAGAATTCAGAAATTTTTTAGTTAAGATCACTAGTTTGTTTTTTCTAGATTGGAGGTGACTAAAAAATTACTTCACAGCTTCCTCATCACAGTTCTATGTAAAATTAATAGGTGAGACACTATTTCTTTAAAAATAATTCCCTGTCAAAATCATAAAACTTTGCTATCACAACTGACACTAATTGGCATCTTTGTTAGCACTCTCAAAAGAGAGGTCAGAACTGAAAGTTCATAGAAGCCAAATTGGCCCTTCTTATAAGTGGTTCCTCTGGTTAAAGTGCAGAGATGTGGAAACCTTAGGAAACGTTTGGCATGTACCTTTACAAGGAAAACAAAGGACATCGATGTGATGTGTGAACATTGATTATTTAACATCTTGGTGGAATGTTACATATGAAACTTACAGACAGATGTCTAAAGTAACTGAAAAGATCAGATAACAGTAATACAATTTAATATTCTTTCCCAGAGCCTTTGAGGCTAGATGTGGATACATATAGAATTTTAGAAAGTGAATAGGGGGAAGAACATTTTGTAAAGGAGAAAGAGTACATATACACTGTGTTATGTAACATGCCAATAGAGTAAGGGGCAGCATTATATTAATATTTCCACAACAAAATATATGAATATTCACACCAAGTGCAATAAAGAAAGGATATAAGGCTGGGGTGGGGTGGGGGTATAGTGTTCCCCTAATGTGCACAAGGCCTTGGGTTCACCCCACCACAAGACAAAAAAGAGGCAATAAATGTCCTAATGTCAATTCAGATCAAAGTTTGCCCCCTAAAACAATGAACTCCTATGAAGTTAAGATTTGCTGCTGGGCGTGGTGGCGCACACTTGTAATCCCAGTACTTTGGGAGGCGGAGATCAGAGGATCCGGGTTCGCGGCCAGCCTCAGCTCTCTCTCTCTCTCTCTCTCTCTCTCTCTCTCTCTCTCTACTTAGTGAGGCCCTCAGCAACTTTGAGAGACCCGGTTTCAAAATAAAGTATAAAAAATAGGGCCGGGGGTGTAGCGCGGAGGTAGAACGCCCCTGGGTTCAATCCCTGGTACCGCAAAAAAAAAAAATTGCTGCCAAATATGTTAAGAAAATTAAATTATGTTGCAAGGCATTTGGAAATTTCTGAATTGCAAATATGGTATTGTGGACTTGCACAAGACTTGGAATTATTTGGCTAGTATAAAAAGATCAAAATGTAATTAAAATATGGACTTTATTTGTTAATTCATAGTTTCAACAAATATTTACCAGGCACTTAACTGAGTGCCAGTTATCATGACAGGTGAGACAGTGATGACAAGACAAATGTGGTTCTGCATTTGAACAATGTTTTGTGGCCAGTTTCATTCATCTCCAGTGATGTCAGAAAAGGAAGCAAACATTTGTAATCAGCATCAAAGGAGTTAAATAAAGAATAATGTCTCCCATTCCCAGCATTATTAAATGCAGAAACAAGTTATCAAAGAACCTTATGGAATCCACTTCCCTCTGGAAATGTTAAAAGACAAATCATCTGTCATGATGATTTGCAGAGAACAGAATCAACAGTGCAGATTCTTAAACCATATAAACCAAGATTCCATAATTCAATATTAGTTTTTCAAGCTCCAATTCTGATGAATTCTTATGATTTAATACTTTTTCACAGCAGTATCTATATGTTTTTGTTTGTAGGACTAATTACATTGCACAGGCACATACACACAAACATATAAATTAACTGGAAGAAATTTGATGCACATAAATCAACAAAACTCCAATTAAGTTTCAGTTAGCTCAACTGACTAAAAGTAATAAAAATATAAGCTAGTATATAAAAAAGTTAACACATTGATTCTGAATGCTCTCTCTCTCGTGTGTGTGTGCGTGCACATGTGTGTGTGTGTGTGTGTGTGTGTGTGTGTGTGTGTGTTACTGGGGACTGAACCCAGGTGCACTCTACCACTGGGCTATGTCCCAGGACTTTGTGTTTTTTTATTTTGAGACAAGATCTCTCTAAATTGCCCAGGCTTGCCTTAAACTCACACTCTCGATCCTCTTGTCTTGGCCTCCCAAGTACCAGTGCCAAGATTACAGGCATATACCATATGGTGCCCAGTCTGAATGTTCTCATTTTCAATTAAGAATTTTATAGTGAATAGAAATGAAGCCCAACCATCTTCATTTGAACACAGACTGAGGAGCTGGGCATGGTAGCACATGCCTGTAATACCAGTACTTGGGAGGCTGAGACAGGAGGATCGAAGGTTCAGAATGGGAGAAGATTTTTGCCAGCTACTCCTCTGATAGAAGACTAATATCTAGAATATACAGAGAACTCAAGAAACTCACCACTAACAACAACAACAAAAAATCAAAAACTGAATAAGTGAACTAAAAAGATACTTCACAAAAGAAAAAATACAAATGGCCAATAAATGTATGAAAAAATGTTCAACTTAATTAGCAATCAGAGAGATGCAAATCAAAACTACCCTGAGATTTCACCTAACCCCAATTAGAATGGCAATCACTTAAAAACACAAACGATAACAAATACTGGCGAGGATGTAGAGAAGTGGGAACTCTAATACACTGTTGGTGGGATTGCAAATTAGTACAACCACTTTGGAAAACAGTGTGGAGGATGAACCTACCATATGACCCAGCAATACCACTTCTAGGTATCTACCCAAAAGAATGGAAACCAAACCACTAGACTAATGCATGTGTATCTATATTTATAACGGCACAATTCACAATTCCCAAACTATGGAACCAGCCAAGATGTCCATCAACAGATGAATGGATTACAAAACTATGG
>PVJS01057149.1:0-12143 GCA_004027185.1 Glis glis | reverse complement strand
TGTGTGTGCGTGTGTGTGCGTGTGTGTGCGTGTGTGTGTGTGTGATACTGGAGGCTGAACCCAGGGGCATTCTACCACTAAGCTACAACCCCAGCCCTATTTTTTATTCTTACTTTTGAAATAGGGTCTCACTAGGTTGCAGAGGGCCTCATTAAGTAGCTGAGGCTGGTCACGAACCCGGATCTTCCGGTCTCAGCCTCCCAAGTACTGGGATTACAAGCGTGCACCACCACGCCCTGCTTGCATGGTACATTTTGACTTTTTTTTGTGTGTGTGGTACTGGGGTTTGAACCCAGGGGCATTCTACCTCCGAGCTACATTCCCAGCCCTATTTTATTCCTTATTTTGAAACAGGGCCTCACTAAGTAGCTGAGGCTGGCTGTGAACCTGCAATCCTCCTGTCTTGGCCTCCCAAGTACTGGGATTACAAGCGTGTGCCACCACGCCTGGTACCTACTTTCTCTCTCTCTCTCTCTCTCTCTCTCTTTCTTTCTTAGATTGAACCCTCTTTCTTTCTTTCTTGGATTGAACTCAGGGGCATTCTACTGAGCTACACCCCAGTCCTATCTTATTTTTATTTTGAAACAGGTTCTCGCTAGGTTGATGAGAGTCTCACTACTTGCTGAGGCTGTCCTCAAACCTGTGATCCTCTTGTCTCATCCTTCCAAGTACTGGGATTACAGGTGTGTGCCACTGCATCCAGCTGGGAGAACATATTTGAAATTAAAAAATAAAATAGGGCTGGGAGTGCAGCTCCGAGGCATAATGTCCCTGGGATCAATCCCCAGTACCAAAGGGGGAAAAATGTCTCCCTAAATGGTTGAGCGTCTGGCTCAATTGCTGAGGCTGAGGTTGGCTTCAAACACCTGAGATCCTCTTGTCTCGGTCTCCCAAATCCTGGGATTACAGGTGTGCGCCTCCATGCCCGGCTGAGCATTAAGTATTCCTTGTGACACAAGCATCTCCTTGTAGAGGAAGCCTCCCAAAGGACTGCTGCCGGGGGCTGATGCCAGCCCTGTCCAGGGCCCACGGAGCACAGACACGGCACGTCTTCGTCTGCACCTAGCAGTGGAAGGCATAGAATGTCTCCTGCTGGCACCAGGCCCGCAGGACATCTCTGTGAAGCACGTTGGCGGCAGTTCTGAGGGGAGGGGAGGGATGGCTATCTTTTTAGGAGGATTTTGGCTGTTACTGTCTTGTGCTTTCTTTGAATGGGAAGCTTTATCATCCTTCTCTGGTGTTTTTCGTTTTGCCCCCTTTGCTGAGGTTCTTGAAGATGATGTGCTTGGTTGACTGGACACTCGTTCTTCCCTTGACTTCTCTGTGCCACTCCACTCCTTGCCTCGTGAGTTCTCCATACTCAGTAAGACACTAAAACTCTCTCACTACTTGTTGAGCTGGCCTCGAACCTGTGATCCTCCTGTGTCAGCCTCCCAAATATTGGGATTAAAGGCATGCGCCACCAAGCCTGGCTTATTATTATTATTATTACTATTATTATTATTTTTTTTTGGTCCTGGGGATGGAACCCAGGGGTATTCTACCTCCGAGCTACACCCCCCAGCCCTATTTTATTTTTTATTTGCAAACAGGGTCTCAATGAGTTCCGGAGTGTCTCACTAAGTTGCTGAGGCTGTCCTTGAATCTGTAATCCTTTTTTTTTTTTTTTTGGCGGTACTGGGGATTGAACTCAGGGGCATTCTACCTCTGAGCTACACCCCCAGCCCTATTTTTTATTCTTTATTTTGAAACAGGGTCTCACTAAGTTGCAGAGGGCCTCACTAAGTAGCTGAGGCTGGCCGCGAACCTGCGATCCTCCTGTCTCAACCTCCCAAGTACTGGGATTACAAGCGTGCGCCACCACGCCCGGCTTTTATTATTATTATTATTATTATTATTATTAATTTTTGGTACTGGGGATTGAACTCAGGGACATTGTACCTCCAAGGTACACCCCACCCCGCAGCCCTATTTTTTATTTTTATTTTGAAACAGGGTCTAAGTTGCCGAGACTGGCCCGAACTTGTGCCCTTCGTGTCTCCCAAGCCTTGCAACCCGTGGCGCCCGCCACCAGGCCCGGCCCGCCCCGCTCCGCCCCGCAGCTCGTCCCACTCCTGAGCCCGCGTGGCCGCGCTCCTCTCTCCCGCTCGCCCAGGGCTCGGCTTCGTGCGCGCTCCCGGGCGCCAGCCACCGCCGCCGGGGCCGCGCACGCACGGGTCGGCGCCGTCGCGCCGTGCGCATGCGTCGGGCGCGTTTCCGGAAGTGACGCACGACGTGCGGCGTGCGTCGGCGTCGGGCTGCAGGAGAAGATGGCGGTCTCCACAGGTCGGTACCCGTCCACGGTTCTCGCGTTCCCCTCGGGCGGCGCGGGGTGCGGGGGCCGGTGAGGAAGCCCGGGCGGGGAGGAGGCCCGGGCGGAGAGGAGGCCGGGCAGGGAGGAGGCCGGGGCGGGGAGGCCCGAGCGGGACGGGGCGGCCCTGGCGCGGGTCCGAGTCGGGGCGGGGACGCTGGGCCAGTGGGGGGGCAGCGGGCCGGAGGTGGGGCTCCCCGGGACGCGGCGGCTCGGGCTGGGGTCGCCGGGGTCGCGGGCTCCGGGACGCCCCTGGCTTGCGGGGAGGAGGAGGAGGGCGCAGTGGAGGGGACGCGGCTCGGGAGGGAGGCAGACGGTCATGCTTCCCGACCCAGTGCACGCGATGTTGTCATTGAAGTCAAAAAACTGCAGTGCAAACGAATGCATGGGCGCACAGCTAGAGGAGCCGATTGAAGAGCGAGTGCTTACGCGAGCCCTTCAGCTCCCTCCCGGGACTCACAATGCAGTGCTGAGTTTCGTTAGGGCGCACACTTCAAAATTAAGCATTAGCATCGAGGCTTTAGAAATTTGGCCAGTTCCAAAATACATTTTACTGTTTAAGGATGGTAGTGTATGAACTGGGCGTGGTGGCGCACGCTCGTAATCCCAGCACTTGGGAGGTTGAGACAGGAGGATCGCAGGTTCGCGGCCAGCCTCAGCTTCTTAGTGAGGCCCTCCGCAACTTAGTGAGACCCTGTTTCAAAAATAAAGAATAAAAAATAGGGCTGGGGGTGTAGCTTGGAGGTAGAATGCCCCTGGGTTCAATCCCCAGTACTGTGAAAAACAAACAAAAAAGAATGGTAATGTATGATGTGTATTCTAGAGTTTGTTGAAACTAGATTATACAGCTGTGTGATTTAATATTTCATGGTATCATTGCATAATAAAACGAATTTTCAAGTCTGTGTACTAAAATGAAAGGCTTGGAACATATGTTCAGATGGGTACTTCCAAGGTATTACATAGGGATTAACATTCTATTAAGTCTCATCTTTATTATGTGTTGGCATCATAGGTGTTAAAATCTTTAGTAATTCTAGTTTTTGGGAAATGTTTCAATATTCTTAGTGTCAGATCTAGCTGGTAAAGCAAGGATTTTAAGTGACACTTTTAGTGTTACAACTTTAATTATTGTATTTGCTATTTAAAATCCATGTCCTGTGAATGGAGCCTTATTTTTTAAGAGTTGTGTTTAGTAAGTATAGTTTCTTTTTTCTTTTTTTTTTTTTTGTGGTACTGAGGATTGAACCCAGAGACATTCTACCTCTGAGTTGCACCCCCAGCCCTGTTTTGTTTTATTTTGAGACAGGGTTTCACTAAGTTGTTGAGGCTGGCTGCGAACCTGTGATCCTCCTGTCTTAGTCTTCCAAGTACTGGGATTACAAGCGTGGGCCATCCCGTTGGGCTTGTATGTATAGTTTCTTGAAAATTAAGTAATAAAACATTTCATTTATTTATTTTTTTGTGGTACTGGAGATTGATCCCAGGGGCAGTCTACCACTGAGCTATACCCCCAGCCCTATTTTTTTATTTTTACTTTGAAACAGGGTCTCACTAGGTTGATGAGAGTCTCACTACTTGATGAGGCTGTCCTCAAACCTGTGATCCTCCTGTTTCAGCTTCCCAAGTACTAGGATTACAAGCGCAGGCCACCATGCCTGGCCAAATGATAACATTTTAATTTGACACTTTTTGTTTTGTGATTGCATTGTTTATTGAAACAGGCTATATTTCTAACACTATACATAGAGAGAATGTTAAAATATTTTGAAAAGACCACATTTTATATGATATTTGTGGCATATACTTTGTTTTTTTGAGCTACACCCCCAGCCCTATTTTTTATTCTTTATTTTGAAACTGGGTGTCTAAGTTGCAGAGAACCTCACTAAGTAGCTGAGGCTGGCCAAGAACCCAGATCCTCTGGTCTCAGCCTTGCAAGTACTGGGATTATAAGCGTGCGCCACCACGCCCGGCTGGCATATCTTTTTTATTTTGGGCGGTACCGGGGATTGAAGCCAGGGGCGTTCTACCTCCGCGCTACACCCCCGGCCCTATTTTTTATACTTCATTTTGAAACCGGTCTCATGAAGTTGCGGAGGGCCTCACTAAATAGAGAGAGAGAGAGAGAGAGAGAACTGAGGCTGGCCCCGAACTCAGATCCTCCGGTCTCTGCCTCCCAAAGTACTGGGATTACAAGCGTACGCCACCACGCCCGGCCGGCATATACTTTTTATTAACCAGTTTTAGTTGTTTTTGGAACTTAAATATGCATTATAAACAAGTTGCTGATGAATTATTAGCAAGTTTGTTGTACATTAGAAGCTTGCATTTTTTTTCCTTTTTTGTTTGCAGTACTGGGGATTGAGCCCAGGGGCATTCTACCTCGGAACTACACCCCCAGTCCTATTTTTTATTCTTTATTTTGAAACAGCGTCTCACTAAGTTGCAGTGGACTTCACTAGCTGAGGCTGGCCACGAACCTGCGATCCTCCTGTCTCAGCCTCCCAAGTAAGAAGCCTGCATTTTCTAGTTGATGGCTTAGCATTCTGTTTGTTACAGTTTTACTCTGTTTTTAGTCTAGGGAATTTGAAACCTTGGCATAACTAAGAAAATATATATTAGGCTGTTTTGAGTTTTCTTAAACCGTTGGAATTCAGTTTGAAGCTGTCATTAATGTGGAGGTGGCTCAGTGATAGAGTGTGATCGAGGCACTGTATTAATTTCTTTCTGTGCTTTAGATGATTAGTAGTATTGTCAAACTGTGAGGGAACTGAGTCCAGAAGAAGCTTTACACCATGTTTTGAAATGAATTCTTTTTTTTTTTTTTTGGTGGTACTGGGGATTGAACCCAGGGCCATTCTACCTCTGAGCTACACCCCCAGTCCTATTTTTTATTTGAAACAGGGTTTCACTAAGTTGTGCAGGGTCTCACTTCATAGCTGAGGCTGGCTGCGAACCTGTGATCCTCCTGTCTCAGACTCCCAAGTACTAGGATTACAAACGTGCACCACCATGCCTGGCTGTGTTTTATTTTGAGACAGGGTCTTGCTAAGTTGCTGAGAATGGTCTCAAACCTGCTACCCTCCTATCTCAGACCTGTGATCATCCTATCTCAGTATTCCAAGTACTAGGATTACAGACATATGCCACCCAGTCTGGAAGGATTCTAGTGTCTTTGAATGTTGTAGATGCTTGTAAAATGTACTGGGGTAGTGAGAGGTTCAGAAAAAATGAGGTATTTCTTTGGTAGTAGGTTCATGTAAGCCATATGGACATAAGACAGAATCAAAGTGAAACCTCATTGCCCTTTTCAGAAGTGGGCAGCATTGTGATACTGGGAGACTAGTGTGGCAGTGCACTGATGTCCCTGCTGCCCCTGACGGGCTCCTGTGCCACTTGAGGCACATCACCCATTGCTAGTCGGTGTTGCTCATCATAGATGAAGATGTCGGGATATGGACAGAACTTGGGAGCAGTAATAGAAGAGAATTACATGGGAAATCATAACAGAACCTTGGAACTAAATGATGGGAGAGCGGAATTAGAGTGCATTTCCTTCTTGAGAGTTTCATAATTGGCCCAGTGAATTTTTCTTGATGCTCTTGATAACATGGTTAAATAGCACAGCCCCACTATACAGGTGTGATGGTGTACACCTGTGTACACCTGTGATCCCAGCAACTCTGCAGACTGAGGCAGGAGGATCGCAGGTTTTAGTCTAGTGTGGGCAATTAGTGAGACTCTGTCTTGATTAAAAAATATAAAGGGCTGGGGATGTAGTACAGTAGTAGAGCACCCCTGGGTTCAATCCTTAATACCACAAAACAAAACAAAAAAGCCCCAAAAAACAGAAAAGCCATACAAACCTGAAAATGTTCAATGCCGTCTTGGGAGAATTATGATTATTCTGAGATCTTTGAAAATGTTTGTCAAACATTAAGAATTCTTGTAGCAATAAGACAATGAAAAATAGCAAAATTAAGATTTAGTACTTTGTACTTTAAAATATTATAGACATTAAGAATTAAAATGCTTTTTTTTGTGGTACTGGGAATTGAACCCAGAGGCATTCTTCCTCTGAACTACATCCCCACAGACCGATTTTATTTCTTACTTGGAAACAGGGTCTCACTAGGTTGCTGAGAGCCTCACTAAATTGCTGAGGCTTGAACCTGCAATCCTCCAGTCTCAGCCTCCCAAGTACTAGGATTACAAGCATGCACTACCACACCCAGCTCTAAAATGTTTTATTTCTTTATAAAAGAAAATTTGTTAAGGGTAGTTTGAAGCCAAGCATGGTGGCACACACTTGTAATCCCAGTACTTGGGAGTCCTAAACAGGAGGATTGCAGGCTTGAGGCCAGTGCATGGTAATTTAGTGAGATCCTCTTTCAGAATAAAAAAATAAGTGGGGCATGGTGGTGCATGCCTGTAATCCCAGTTTTTGGGAGGCTGAGATAGGAGGATTGCAGGTACAAGACCAGCCTTAGCAACTTAGTGAGATGCTCAGAAACCTACTGAGACCCTGTTTCAAAATATAAAATAAAAAGATCTGGGGGTGTAGTTTGGAGGTAGAATGTCCCTGGGTTCAATCCCCAGTACTAAATAGAAGTAAATAAATAGAGAAATAAAATAAAAAGGGCTAGAGGTACAGCTCAGAGGTGGAGTCCCCATGGGTTCAAGCCATGTACCACCACCACCAAAAAAAAAAAATAGATTGAAGAATGATTTTCTTTTTCTTGTCATATAACTTATGACAGAGCAAGAAGTAGTGTCCTTTCTAAGCACTGACAAATGTTACACTCCTAAGTTTGGACCATATACGAGCATTTCATCCGTTGTGCTTTCAGTGTTAGGAACAAGTTCTGAGAGTTCCTTCATGGTGAATTCCTTTGCTCACAATGAGTTTCCTCATCTGCATTGATGAGTTGGTTTTCAGGTAGTTTTTCTGGCTGTTCATCTGGATTCTCAGATAGCAGCAGTGTCAACATGTAATACATTCAGTGACTTCCATTGTACCAGGTTTTGTTTCTTTGCTGCACTTTCCTTTTTGTCAGCCAATAGTCTTTTTTAAAAAAATTTTTCGGTGCTAGGAATTGAACCCAGGGGCGTTCTACCTCTGAGCTACACCCCCAGCCCTATTTTATTTTTGATTTTTTTTTAGGGTCTCACTAAGTTGCAGAGGGCCTCACTAAGATGCTGAGGCTGGCTGCAAACTTGTGATCCTCTTTGTCTCAGCCTCCTCGAGTACTGGAATTACAAGCCTGCACCACCACACCTGGCTCCAATATTCCTTTTTGAGTATTGTGTAAAACGTTACATGGATTTACCACTGGTAGATAAGGAGGCAACACAATTACACTTTTTGTGTCTGTGAACTGATAGCATATAAAGCTGTGGCTTGTCATTAACAAACTGAAAAGCTGGATGGTAGCGCATGCCCGTCATTCCAGTACTTGGGAGGCTGAGACAGGAGGGTCCCAGGTTGGAGGGCAGTGTCAGCAACCTAGCAAGAAAATAAAAACCACAAAAAAGCTGGGGTGTAGCTTGGAGGTAGAATGGCCATGGGTTCAAGAAACAAACAACAGATTGAAGAAAATAGTATGATTGGCTACTGATCCTGGTATGCGTCTCTTATTAGTGATTTGTAGTGGAAAGAGTTAGCAACAAATTACTTTATGCGATTACTCATAGTATACCCTAGTAATTGAAGTTTGAACTGTGTAGGGGTTTGGTGTTATTTAAACCTTGGTAGCTGGACGTCTTGCATATGGGAGCCATGCACAGCACGGGTTGCCTATATATGGAAACAACCATTTTTTATTTTGGGAGCTATTTAATATAAAACTTCAGAGAAGCAGATATAAGGCAAGCAAACTAGAATAAACTAAGAATGTTTAAAGGTTGTTTCAAAAGTAGTTGACTTTTTCAAAGGCTCTTTCAATGCTGATGTCAGTCTTTGCCTTATATGTAAGATGGGACTTCAGGCCTGGGTTTGGGAGTGATTTATTTTTGTTTACAAAGCCTTGGCTGATTTGTGTAAAAACAAGTGTTATTTTCAGTTTAAGTTGGAACTCAGCAAAGTTTCAAACTGTGTAAGAAGGGAAATCCTTATTGCCAAGTATAGGTTCTTACATATGTTGAAATAATAGTTATAATAGAGCCAGGTGCAGTGGTGCACACCTGTAATCCCAGTACTTGGGAGGCTGAGACAGGAGGATTGCAGGTTTGTGGCCAGCCTCAATAACTTAGCAGGGCCCTCCACAACTTAGTGAGACCCTGTTCAAAATAAAGAATAAAAAATAGGGCTGGGGGTGTAGCTCGGAGGTAGAATGCCCCTGGGTTCAATCCCCAGTGCCACACACAACAAAAAAGAAATAATAGCTATAATAGAGCCAGGTGCCGTGGTGCACACCTGTAATCCCAGTACTTGGGAGGCTGAGACAGGAAGATTGCAGGTTTGTGGCCAGCCTCAACAACTTAGCAGGGCCCCCCGCAACTTAGTGAGATCCTGTTTCAAAATAAAATAGGTCTGGGGGTATAGCTCAGAGGTAGAATGTCCCTGGGTTCAGTCTAGTACCCCGCCTCCCCACTGCCACACATACGGTAGCACACACCTGTAATCCAGTACTTGGGAGGCTGAGACAGGAGGATCGCAAGTTCAAGACCGGCCTCAGCAACTTAGTGATGCCCTCAGCAATTTAGTGATGCCCTCAGCAACTTAGTGAGACCCTCTTTCAAACACCTTTTTTTTGGTGCTGGGAATTGAACTCAGGGCCTCACACCTGCTAGGCAGATGCTCTACTACTGAGGTACACTTCCTGAGCCAAGACCCTGTTTCAAAATAAAAAAATAAAACTAGGGCTGGGGGTGTAGCTCCGTTGTAGACTGCCCCTGGGTTCAATCCCCAGTACCAAAATAAACAAGTAAATCAATACATTAAAATAGGGCTGGAGCCGGGTGTGGTGGCGCACGCTTGTCATCCCAGTCCTTGGGAGGCTGAGACCGGAGGATCCGGGTTTGCGGCCAGCTTCAGCTACTTAGTGAGGCCCTCCGCAACTTTGTGAGACCCGGTTTCAAAATAAAGTATAAAAAATAGAGCCGGGGGTGTAGCTCGGAGGTAGAACGCCCCTGGGTTCAATCCCCGGTACCGAAAAAAAAAAAAGTAGGGCTGGAGGTATAGTTCGGAAGTAGACTGCCTCAGGGTTCATCTCCAGTACCACAACACACACATACAAAATACATTATGTATCATCTGTACCCCAAGCCAAGGTCATTATAGATTAGCAGTAGAAATCTAAGTATGAAATGACTTCACAAGGTTAGATAGATAAATAATAACCCAATAATAGTTCAAACTTTAGTTACCATAGTACACTATGAATAATACTTAAAATATAAACTTCATTGCTCACTCTTTCACAAATCATTTTTTTCTTTTTTGGGGCACTGGGGATTGAACTCAGGGGCACTCTACCTCTGAGCTATACTCCCAGCCCTATTTTATGTTTTTACTTTGAAACAGGGTCTCACTACGTTGCGGAGGACCCAAGTTGCTGAGGCTGGCTTCCAGCCTTCTGTCTTCCTGTTTCAGCCTCCTGGGGGAGGTACACAGATCATGTAAATAGTGAGTACAGAACTAGTTTCTTGATTTCAGAATCTTTTTTTTTTTTTTTTACGGTACTGGGGATTGAACCCAGGGGCATTCTACCTCTGACTACACCCACAGCCCTATTTTTTATTCTTTATTTTGAAACAGGGTCTCAATAAGTTACAGAGAGCTTCACTAAGTAGCTGAGGCTGGCTGTGAACCTGGATCCTCTGGTCTTAGCCTCCCAAGTACTGGTATTACAAGCGTACAAGTGTGTGCCACCACGTCCGGCATTTAGTGTTGTTTATTTTGAAACGGTCTCACTAAGTTGCAGAGGGCCTAAGTAGCTGAGACTGGCTGCAAACACACGATCCTCTGGTCTCAGCCTCCCAAGTACTGGGATTGCAGGCCATGCCCGGCTCTGTTTTCATTTTTCTTTTGCTGGGGATTAAACCCAGGGGCCTTCTACCTCCAAGCTACACCCTCAGCCCTATTTTTTATTCTTTATTTTGAATCAGGGTCTCACTAAGTTGCGGAGGACCTCACTAAGTAGCTGAGGCTGGTCGAGAACCTGCGATCCTCCTGTCTCAGCCTCCCAAGTACTGGGATTACAAATGTGCGCCACCACGCCCGGCTATAATTTTTCTTTTTTTTTTTTTGTGGTACAGGGAATTGAACCCAGAGTCATTCCACCTCTGAGCTACACCCCCAGTCCTGTTTTATATTTTATTTTTGAAACAGGGTCTCACTAAGTTGCCCAGGGCTTTGCTAAGATGCTGAGGCTGACTGCCATCCTCCAGTCTCACCCTCCGAAGTACCGACTGGGTTTATAGGCATGCATCACCAAGCCCAGAGAGACCCCATTTCAAAAAATAATAGGGGTGGGTGTGTGCCTCAGTAGTAGAATCCCCATGGGTTCAATTTTCCAGTACTGCACACACACATGAGTTTGTTCAAGATCCTGTTTGTGCCTTCCCTCCCCCATTTACTTGAAAAAGATAAAAAAGTTCCTGAGCTAAAAATTTAAAAATCCTTGTTCCTCATGTGCAAAGCATGGCAGGACTCCTCAATATTTATTTATTTATTTATTTATTTGACAGTCTATGCCTTTTTTTAACTTGTGAGGGTGGGGGGAGTATTAAAGGCAAGGAACAGGTTAGATATGCTTCAGATGCAAAACTAACATGTTTTCCAGGTTATTTGCATTCAGGATTTTGTTTCTGAATATTATTACTATTTTTTGGCCTTAATCTCTCATGAGTTAAGGTTCACTAGGAGACTAGGAGGCGGAAGTCTAGAGACTTGAATTCTGCAGGGAGATACTGCAGGTTGAACTCTGAGACATTCTACCTCTGAGCTACATCCCCAGCTCTATTTTACTTATTATTTTTATTTTTTATTTTTTCTGTGGTACTGGGGATTGAACCCAGGAGCATTCTACCTCCGAGCTACACCCCCAGCCCTATTTTTATTTTTATTTTGAAACAGGGTCTTACTAAGTTGCCGAGGGCCTCACTAAGTAGTTGAGGCTGGCTGCGAACCTGGATCCTCCGGTCTCAGCCTCCCAAGTACTGGGATTACAAGTGTGCGCCACCATGCCCGGCTTTATTTTTTATTTTGAAACAGGGTCTCACTAAGTTGCTAAGGCTGGCCTCGAACCTGCAATCCTCCTGTTTCAGCCTTCTAAGTGCAGGGATTATAGACATGTGCCACAAGCGTCCCCCCCCCCACTTGAATTCTTGACACGGTTTAGTGATCAGTAGTTGTGTAGCCTAACTTGAGGCCCAAGAGGCACCCCTTGCACAGGCCACTTCCGTGGAGCAACGTTGCCATCTAGTGGCTGCTTTCTCTGCACAGGCCTCAGTGTAAGTGAAATTCAAGACAAGCCGCTCCAGCCCTGACTCAAAACACCATGCACTGCTTGGTGTTGAGATTCCATACTTTTTTCTTTTGTGGCACTAGGGATTGAACCCAGAGGTGTTCTACTTTCGAGCCATACCCCTAGCCCTGTTTTATTTTATTTATTTATTTTTTGTGGTACTGGGGATTGAACCCAGGGCATTCTACCTCTGAGCTACAACCCCAGCCCTGTTTTTTATTCTTTATTTTGAAACAGGGTCTCACTAAGTTGTGGAGGCCTCTAAGTAGCTGAGGCTGGCCGCAAACCCGGATCCTCCTGTCTCAGCCTCCCAAGTACTG
>PVJS01057148.1:0-12138 GCA_004027185.1 Glis glis | reverse complement strand
TATTTTTTTATACTTTATTTTGAAACTGGGTCTCACGAAGTTGCGGAGGGCCTCACTAAGGAGAGAGAGAGAGAGGGAGAGAGAGAGAGAGAGAGAGAGAGCTGAGGCTGGCCGTGAACCCAGATCCTCCGGTCTCCGCCTCCCAAAGTACTGGGATTTACAAGCGTGCGCCACCACGCCAGACCTTGATAGGATCTCACTAAGTTGCTGAGAACCTGGCTAAATTGCTGAGGCTGGCTTCGAACCTGAGATCCTCCTGTGTCAGCCTCCCAAGTCTGGGATTACAGGCGTGCACCAGCATGCCCGGCTCATGCCACAATTTTGATTCCACTCTTTTATTTCATGTGCTACAACCCTGTTCCCACGTGGCTCCGTGGTCTTTCTTTTCACCTTTTCCTAATGGCCTTGATCGATTGCCCTGAACCAGCGCCAGGCCCTCTAAGCTGGTGTTGGCGGTTGGACCTCGCGTTGCTCCCAGGGCTCCGGGGCAGCCCGGCCAATCCCAGCGCGCCTCCACTCCTCAGCCATTGCTGCTCCTGGCCTAGCTTCGCGCCTCCCAGCCTGGCTCAGGCCTTTCCGCTCCTCCCTGAGCTGCTTTGTTTCTCTGTCCACTCAGTACGCATCACAGGCCCTTGGCGGTGATCGTCATTCAGATCCCCTGAGGACTGAGGGGGCCACTCTCCTGTCCAGTCCCGGTCCTGAGCACCGTGCCTGGCAGCCGCAAGCGACCTCTATGGTGGTGTGCTGGGCCGATTCCCTTCTGTGTGGGCAAGCCAGGATCCTGCAGAAGTCCCGGGGGGACACAGATGCCCAGGTGAGCCATGAGTGTCTGAGAAGAGCGACAGCCTGCTTTTCTCCCTCAGGCCTTCCTGAGCAGATACCTGGTCACCAAACCTTCCTGGGTGGGGGCCCGGCGAGGCCCCCAAGGCTGGCACTGGATTGACGGGACTCCCCTGCCGCCCCAGCTGTGAGTGATGTGGGGTTCCCCCCCTCTGCTGTTCTGGGTCCTCCTGCCCCACCCCAGCCTTGGGTGACACTTGGGAAGCCCACCCCACACCACGCCTCGGGCCCTGGCGTTGGTGCAGTCCCTGTTACACCATCCCTCGTTGGGGACCCCGAGCACATTCACCCAAGCAGGGCCAGCGCTCCCAGGGTCTGGGAGGCTGGGTGGGCCTGCCCGGGAGAGGAGCGACATCCTGAGCGTCTCCCCTCTCCTCTCACCCTTCCCTAGGCTCCCGGAGGAAGGCAAGGACGACCCGGATCTCAGCTGCGGGAGCCTGGAGGCCGGCCGGCTTGTGGCTCTGGACTGCAACTCTCCCAGACCCTGGGTCTGCGCCAAGGGGACCCAGTGACTTGCTTCCGCCTCTCTCTCAGCCTGTGGGGGCTGCGGTGTGAGCTGGGCTGAGCCAGCCCAGGACCTGGAGGGACATTTCCTGCGGCCCTGGGTCTGAATGCCAGTTCTAGTCTCCAGCTTCTGATGCTGATCTGCTCCATGACTTTGGGATGGAGATTTAGCCTTCCTGAGCCTCAGTTTCCCCCTCATCAAAACAGCCCATTCACTGGGTGTGGTGGAACACGCCTGTAATTCCAGTACTTGGGAGGCTGAGTATTTGGGAGGATCACAGGTTTGAGGCCAGACTCAGCGACCTAGCGAGATCCTGTTTCGAAATAAAAATAAAATAGAGCTGAGAGTGTAGCTCGGAGGTAGTGTCCCTGGGTTCAATCCCCAACACCACCAACAACAAAAAACCCAGCCCTTCCCTTCCCCCACAGAGCTGCTCTGTCACCCACCCGCCCTTCCCGTTGGGTCCTGGAGGACAGGGCAGGCCAATAGGCACAGGTGGTCCCAGTCTGGGTTCTCTTGATCCCACTGAAACAAGTCTTCCATCGTGTTGGCAGTGGCACTTGGCAGGGGTGGCATCATTGCTATAAATTCAATTCCTGTAGCTAGGCGCAGTGGTGCACACCTGTAATCCCAGTACCTGGGAGGCTGAGACAGGAGGATCACAGGTTTAAGGCCAGCCTCAGCAACTTAATAAGACCCTATTTCAAAATAAAATAGGGTTGGAGGTGTAGCTCTGAGGTAGAATTGTTCCTGGGTTCAATCCCTAGTACCAAAAAAACAAAAAACAAAACCAGTCCCATTTCAGGCAGCAGGCATACAGCTGACCAGCAGTCTCTGGAGAAGACGGGAAACCAAGCGGTCGGCTGAGGAGGAAGGGGAGCTTTCCAGCCCTGTGAGCTGGCAAGTGTTGGTGGACAGTGAGGTTCTATGTGGAACTCCAGCACATGGGACGGTAGCCCCCAAGCTGATGCCCAGGGTTGGGACGAAGCAGAGGACATGGCTGCCGGACAGGTGAAGCCAAGAGAGAACCCGGCTTGGTGGCGGACATTGATGCAGAGCATGGGACCCAGGTGACGAAGGAGATCTGGTAAAGAGGGCGCCTTGGAGGCCGCTCCTCCGTCCACAGCTGTGGGACAACCAGCCTGAAGAGGCCGCTGTTAGAGCTCAGCCAGGCCTTCCAGCTGGCCGGAGAGCACCGGGCGGAAGGGTATGCGTAGCCTAGCAAGCCTGTCTACACCTCTCGGAACCACCAGAGTCTGCACCCGGGTCTTGGTGCCAAGCGTGTGACACCAGCCTACTGTGCAAACCAGCCTTCTCTCTAGACACAGAGCATGCACAAGAGCAGGCTCTGCTAGTACAATGGCACCAAGAGAGTGGATGGGCCACCGGGGAGAAAGG
Source organism: Glis glis (assembly GCA_004027185.1). NCBI lineage: Eukaryota > Metazoa > Chordata > Mammalia > Rodentia > Gliridae > Glis > Glis glis. The sequence goes on along the minus strand of PVJS01057148.1, from coordinate 9,395 downwards.
ATGGAGAGTCGTGGATGAGAGAAGTTCCCCCACTGCTCTTGGGAAGTAACAAAAAGGAGATGGACATTTCCTGGCTGCATATGAATTCTGCAGCTCCCCGAACTAGGAAGTGGAAGGTTTAGAATAAAACCCGGTTCTGTTCGACTCCACAGGCTGCTCCTGCCTCTCCAGCACACCGCAGAGGAGTGAATGATGGCAGCGGTGGCGGAGGGGGACCCATGAGGTGGAGGGAGGAAGGGAGGTGCCAAGTTATTCCCCACATTAGTGGAGGGAAAGCGAGCTTCCTCCAGTCCTCTCTCTGTTGGTGGGTGGCGCTTTCTAGCTCACCCTCAAAAGGCCTCAAAGTGAGCCGGGCGTGGTGGCGCACCCTTGTAATCCCAGTACTTGGGAGGCTGAGACAGGAGGATCGCAGGTTTGATGCCAGCCTCAGCAACTTAGCGAGACCCCGTTTCCAAATAAAAAAACAAAAAGAGCTGGGGGCATAGCTCAGAGGTGGAATGCCCTTGAGTTCAATCCCTAGCACCACAAATAAATAGATCAATCTGGTATTGGTTCGAGGCCACAGCTCCCATTCTGTTCCATGTAAGCATGAAAATCGTTCATAATTCATCTCACCTGGCGGGGAAGACAAAACAATGTTAAAACACACACACACACACGCACACAAGCTCATGTGCTTCTGTGTTCAGCTTTCAGCTCTATTTTACATATTTCTCTTTTCTGTGAGCCAAGTTGTAAATGTGAAGAGCAGTTTAATTTTATTTATTTATATCTTTGTGGAACTGAGGATTGAACTCGGGCGTTCTACCTCGGAGCTACACCCCCAGCCTTCTTTTTTTCTTTTTTTTTTTTTTTGAGGCAGGGTCTCACTAAGTTAGGGAGAACCTTGCTAAGTAGCTGAGGCTGGCCGTGAACCTGCGATCCTTCTGTCTCAGCCTCCCAAGTACTGGGATTACAAGTGTGCACCACCATGCCCATCTTAAGAGCAGTTTAATTTTATCAGATACTTTTTCAGCTTCTCTGAAACTGATCACATAATTTTCTTTTTTTAATTATTATTTTATTAGTGCATTGCAATCACACATCTGGAAGGATTTCAGGGTGGTTGATGTATACATGCACTCATCGGTCAATTAGCCCTCCCCAATTCCCACCCCCCTGCCTCCACCCTCCCGTTTTCAGCATGGTAGTTGACTTTGATATCTTTGTGTATGTCCACCCTGTATACTAGTTTGTTTCCCTCTCCTTCCCTCCCATCTCCCCCAGTTAGTTGGCCTTCTTCGCTCATCTGAGGTTTTCTCTCTGTCTGGAGTCCTTCCTGTGCAGGGTTGTGGCTCATCCTTCTGTGACCTCAGCACTGGGGTACTTGGTGCAGGGCCGGGGGTTTGCCTGTCCTGCGTCCCCAGTGCTGGGGGGAGGGATCCTCTGGGGGCGGGGCCGAGGGCTCACCCGCCCCATATCCCAAGCACCAGGGTGAGGAGTTCTCCAGGGGCAGGGCCAAGGGCTCACCCACCCAGTGTCCCTAACATGGGGGGGTCTCTGGGAGCGGGGCCCAGGACTCTCTGGCCCTGAGTCCCCAGTGCCGGAGGGAGGGGTTTTCCGGGGGTGGGGCCGAGGGCTCACCCGCCCCGCATCCCCAGTGCCAAGGTGAGGGGATCTCCGGGGGTGGGACCAAGGGCTCACCCGCCCAGCATCCCCAGCGCTGGGGGGGTCTCCAGGGGCGGGGCCAAAGGCTCGCCCACCCCGCGTCCCCAGGACCAGAGGGAGGGGTTCTCTGGGGGCGGGGCCAAGGGCTCGCCCACCCCACGTCCCCCACGCCGGGGGTGGGTCTCCAAGGACGGGCCGAGGGCTCACCCACCCCGCGTCAGCCAAGGGCTTGCCCACCTCACGTCCTGTGTGCTGGGGGGGTCTCCAAGGATGGGGCCGAGGGCTCACCCGCCCCATGTCCCCAGCGCTGAGGGTCTCCTGGGGCGGGGCCGAGGGCTCGCCCTCCCATGTCCCCAGCATCGGGCTGTCTCCAGGGGCGGGGCTGAGGGCTCCTCCGCTCCATGTCCCCAGCACCGGGGGGAGGGGGTCTCTGGAAGTGGGGCTTAGAGCTCACCTGCCCCACGTCCCCAGCGCCAGGATGAGGGGTTCTCTGGGAGCAGGGCCATGGGCTCCCCTGCCCCGCGTCCACAGTGCCAGGGGGAGAGGTTCTCCGGTGCCTGGGCCAAGGGCTCATCCACCCCACATCCCCAGTGCTGAGGGGGGGTCTCTGGGGACGGGGCCGAGAGCTCGCCCGCCCCGTGTCCCTAGCACTAGGGGGGGAGTTCTCTGGGGGCGGGGCCGAGGGCTTGTCCACCCCACGTCCCCAGTGCTGGGGGAGGGGTTCTCTGGGGCTGGGGCCAAGGGTTCACCCACCTCATGTCCCCAGTGCCATGGGAGTTCTCTGAGGGCGGGGCCGAGGGCTCACCCACTCCACGTCACCAGCGCTGGGGGGAGGGGTTCTCTGGGGGCGGGGCCAAAGCTCACCCGGGCATCCCCAGGGCAGGGGGGTATCTGGGGGCCGGGCTGGGAGCTGACCTGCCCATGTTCTCAGTGCTTGGCCGCTGGGGAGGGTGCCATGTCTCATCTACCTATGTCCTCAGTTCTGAGGTGTTCCAGGATGGTGTTGGGCTGGTCATGGGGGGTCATGGCTCACCGGCTCATGTTCTCAGAGTTGGCTGCTCCTGTGTATGGCCACCTCTTCTTTGTCTCTCCTCATAGCACTCATTGCAGGAGTAGAGGCTCACGGCCCACCCCTTGACACCATTGTCATTGTAGGTGCGGGTGTGGATTGACTTGGGTCTCATCATGTTCTGGAGTTGATCGGTTTCAATGGTGGTGTATAGTCACTGGTTTCACAAGGATCTGCTCTCTCTTTGCTGTTGGTCTCCGGGAGTCGCAGTGTAGGCGTGGCCCCGCATAGATGGCGCCTTCGCCTCCGCTCTCCACTTACTAGGTGAAATGCATGGAGTTTTGTTTAGCCCCCTGTTGTGTCCACTGTCTTGCACTCTGCTGCTCTTCAGCTCTCTTTGTTTTGTTGAGTTTTGTCTGCCCCACGTCTTGTTAAAAAGCAGTCTTCCCGCCAGCCAATTTCCGAGTTTGGGCATGCTGGCGACACGCTGCCTCCCTTTATCTCACTCACCTGTGTTCTTGTTGGGCGGTTCTGAGAGGCCATGCCATGTCCGTCCATGTCCTCAGTGCTGTGGTGTTCTGCGCCGGTGCTAGGCTACTCCACAGGGGCCGTGTTTCACCCGCTCGTTTTCTCGGTGTTGGGGTGCTCCTGTGCCTGGCCGCCTCATCTATGTCTCTCCGCGTCGCTTTCTTTGCGGGGGCTGAGGCTCGCGTCCCACCCTTTGCAGCCGTCGCCATTGTAAGTGTGGATCTGGCTCAACTTAGGCTTCATCTCGGTCGGAAGTCGGCTGCTTTCGATGGCAAACTGTAATTGCTGGTTTCACAAGAATCAGCTGTTTCTTTGCTGGAGGATTCCAGGAGCCGCGTGGTTCAGCCAAGATGGCGCCTTTGTCTCTGCTCTCCACTTACCAGGTGAAGTGCTTTGAGCTCCCTACCGCCCTCCGCTCTTTCCACTGCCTCGCATTCCGCTGCACTTTGGTTCTCATTGTTTTGTTGAGTTTTGGCTGCCCCACTTTTCTTTTTTTCTTTTTTTTTTTTTTTGCGGTGCCGGGGATTGAACCCAGGTGTGTTCTACCTCCGCGCTACGCCCCCGGCCCTATTTTTTATACTTTATTTTGAAACCGGGTCTCATGAAGTTGTGGAGGGCCTCACTAGGTAGAGAGAGAGAGAGAGAGAGAGAGAGAGAGCTGAGGCTGGCCGCGAACCCGGATCCTCCAGTCTCCGCCTCCCAAAGTACTGGGATTACAAGCGTGCGCCACCACGCCCGGCCCCACTTTTCTTTTCAAGATACAGTCTTCCTGCCGGCCGAGCTCCGACTCTCAGAGTGCCGTCAACACGCTGCCTCTCACTATCCCGCCATCTTGGTCCCTCATAATTTTCTTTTTTTTATCTTTTAATACAATGAATTATAGTGAAAGCTTCCCTAAAAGTAAATCTGGAATACTTCCCTAAAAGTATTTTTGGAATAAACCTCCTTTTTTATTTATTTATTTATTTTGTGTGTGTGTGTGTATGTGTGGTACCGGGGATTGAACCAGGGGCATTCTACCTCTGAGCTATACCTCCAGCCCTATTTTTTATTTTTAATTTGAAACAGGAACTCACTAGGTTGATGAGAGTCTCACTACTTGCTGAGGCTGTCCTTGAACCTGTGATCCTCCTGTCTCAGCCTCCCAAAGTACTGGGATTACAAGCGTGCGCCACCACGCCCTGCTTAACCTACCTTGGTTCTGGTGTTTAATTCTCAGGTATGTTACTGGAATGTGTATGCCAAATTTTCATATTAAAGTTTTACAGAAATATTAGAAATCTATTTGACCTGAAGTTTTCTCTTTGCAATGTTATTTTTGGGGGGTTAATATTGATGTTATGCCAATGTCATCAGTAGAATCAAAGACATTTTTCTTCTAAGGTCTGGAGTAGTTTAAACACCACAGGCCTGTTTGTCAGGAAAGGCAGGAAGCGAGCAAAATGTACCTGAGTCCTGTTCAAAGAACCGAGGACCAACCTGAAGAGGCTTGTGCTGACTGAAGACTTTTCAAATTAATTCTTGCTTTAAAAAAAATCCTTTTCAAACCAGGTGTGGTGGTGCATGCCTGAGATCCTAGTACCTGGGAGGCTGGGACAGGAGGATCACTAGTTCAAGGACAACTTCACAAGTATTGAGATTCTCATCAACCGAGAGAGACCCTGTTTCAAAATAAAAATAGGGCTGAGGGTGTAACTCAGAGGTAGAATTCCCCTGAGCTGAATCCCAGTACCACATAAAATAAAAATAAAATAAAAAGTCCTTTTCAGCCAGGTGTGATGGTGCACACCTATGACCCCGGTACTTGGGAGGCTGAGGATGATCTCAGGTTCCATGACAACCTCAGCAGCACAGTGAAACTCAGCAGCCTAGCAAGACCCAGAGCCAGAGCCAGGCGTGGTGGCACACACTTGTAATTCCAGTACTTGGGAGGCCAAGACAGGAAGATCGCAAGTTCAAGGACAGCCTCCACAAGTAGTGAGACCCTCATCAACTTAGTGAGACCCTGTTTCAAAATAAAGAATAAAATACATCTGGAGGTGTAGCTAGGAGGTAGAATGCCCCTGGGTTCAATCCCCAGTACCTCAAAAAAAAAAAAATTAGAGCCAGGCATGGTGGCACACACTTGTAATCCCAGTACTTGGGAGGCTGAGACAGGAGGACCCCAGGTTTGTGGCCAGCCTCAGGTTACTTAGTGAGGCCCTCTGCAACTTAGTGAGACCCTGTTTCCAAATAAAAGAATAAAATAGGTCTGGGGGTGTAGCTAGGAGGTAGAATGACCCTGGGTTCCATCCCCAGCACCACAAAAAAAAAACCAAAACAAAACATAAAATAGAAAATTTAAAAAGGCTTAGGTTGTAGCTCAGAGGTAGAATGCCTTTGGGTTTAATCCCCAGCACCACAAAAAAGAAAGAGAGAGAGGAGGGAGGAAGGAAAGAAGGAAGGGCTGGGGGTGTAGCTTGGAGGTAGAATGCCCCTGTGTTCAATCCCCAGTACTGCAAAAAAAAAGGAAGGAAGGAAGGAAGGAAGGAAGGAAGGAAGGAAGGAAGGAAGGGAGGGAGGGAGGGAGGGAGGGAAAGGAAAGAAAGAAGAAAGAAAGAAAGAAAGAAAGAAAGAAAGAAAGAAAGAAAGAAGGAAGAAAGAAAGAAAGAAAGAAAGAAAGAAAGAAAGAAAGAAAGAAAAAGAAAGAAAGCTGATTTCAGACTTCTGACCTCCCCAGTGGAAAGATGAAGGTGTGTGTGTGTGTGTGTGTGAGGGAGAGAGAGAGAGACAGAGAGAGAGAGAGAGAGAGAGAGAGAGAGAGAGAATGTGTGTGTGTTGGTACTGGGGTCAAACCCAGGAGCATTCTACCTCCAAGCTACACCCCCAGCCCTTTTTATTTTTATTTTCTTATCCTGAAACAGGGTCTCACTAAGTTGCTGAGGCTGGCCGCGAATCTGCAATCTCAGCCTCCCATACCAAAAAAAAAAAAAAATTCATCAATATAATTGGCTTCCTTTGTAATCCTATGTCATTTATCTCATGGTTTTTTAAGTGTGTGTGTGTGTGTGTGTGTGTGTGTGTTATGCTGGGAATAGAACCCAGGGGCATTCTACCTCCGAGCTACACCCCCAGCCCTATTTTATTTTTTTATTTAGAAACAGGTCTTGCTAAGTTGCTGAGGGTCTCACTAAGTTGCTAAGGCTGGCTTCGAACCTGCGATCCTCCTGTCTCAACCTCCCAAGTACTGTGATTTCAGGTGTGTGCACCACGCCCTATCATTTCTAAATATTTTAAGAAGAAATCTATAGGCTTTGCCAGATTGCCAAAGGGATTAATGGGACCAAAAAAGGTTAAAACCTTTGATCCATATTGGCTCCCTTGCAATTTGTTTCTCCCCACAGAACCTCAGGCTAGGGTCACTCCAAAAGTGGAGGCAGGGGAATGCCCACAGGGGGTGCCCCAAACACACCCGAGGTGGGGCTGATAGGATTCCAAAGAAGGACTCGCTAAAGCTGGTTGATTGGTCTAGAAAGAGCACTCGTTACGGGGACTTAGAGAGTGTCCTCCTGACAGCAGCAAAAGGAAGGGACCTGCCATCTGGTCACGGGGCGCAGGGGCGGGAGGAGTTTCTATGAGGGTTTGAGGAACTGGGCTGGGGCTGGGCCCGTTTCTTTCAGCGCTTCAAGAACTAAGCTCCGGTGTCAGCGCCTGGCCATGTCCAACCGCGCCCCTCCCGGCTGGGCTCAGGCCTGCAGGAGAGACTCAGCCAGCCAGGGCAGAGAGCAGGCAAGGCCCTCTGTTTATTTGGGTCAGGACACAGAAAAAAGGGAGACCTAGAGGACCCCCAAATCCACCTCCTGGCTCTTAAACCTCGCACACCCACCTCTGCCATACGTGCCCTGAACCTGAAGGAAAGGGGGGCCTCCTGCAACATCCTGTGCCCTGACTTTATGAGACACTGCCAACAAGCCACAGCAACAGGAAATACAGGGGCGCGGTACGAGACCTAAAACCTCGATGTCAGGGCTGGGCGTGCAGCTCAGTGGCAGAGTGCAGCACGTGGGAGGCCCTGGTTTGAACCCCACCGCGGCAAAACAAAAATAGAAAATAAAACAGCGTCTCAGTAGGTTGTGGAGGGTCTTGCTAAATTGCTGAGGCTGGCCTCAAACCTGCGATTCTCCTGTTTCAGCTTCCCCAGTACTGGGATTACAGATGTATGCCACCACGCCCGGATTTTTATTTTATTTTAATACAGGGTCTTGCTATGTTGCCCAGGCTGGCCTTGAACTTATGATCCTCCATGTTTTTTTGCTAAGGACCGTATTTTTTGGATTTGCTTTTCCCATTCTTTTTCTCTGTCTCGATTGCAGTATCTGCATACATCCTGTGGGGGGCTCCTTTCCAATTACTGTGTCTTAGTCAACATTCTCCCGGCTGTGTCCCAGGAAACCTGACCACGCTACTTGGAGGAAGGAAGATTTATTTGTTCATGTTTTCCTTGGAGATTTTGGGTTCAGTCCATGTGAGGCCGGGGACCACAGATCTCAGGGCATGGCAGCAAGAAGCAGAGAGGAGCCGGATGTGGTGGCGCACACCTGTAATCCCAGTACTTGGGAGGCTGAGACAGGAGGATCACAGGTTCAAGGACAGCTTCAACAAGTAGTAAGACTCTTAATTGACCTAGCGAGATCCTGTTTCCAAATAAGAAATAAAATTGGGCTGGGGGTGTAGCTCAAAGGTACAATGCCTCTGGGTTCAATCCCCAGTACCACAAAAAGAGAGAGAGAGAGAGAGAGAGAGAGAGAGAGAGAGAAGCAGAGAGAGGGAGAGCACGAGGTTTCCCTCTCATATCATGGAGACCGGAAGCAGAGAGCAAGCGAGGGGAGGAGGACTCATATAATCCCCACAGCCACACCCCCAGGGACTCATCTTCTCCAGCAATACCCTACTGGCCCTGGCCACCACCCATATAAATCCATTACATGTCAGCCCTGAGCTTAATACATGAGCTCTTCAGGGGGCATTCTATATCTAACCATGACATATGATAACTATTATTATTTATTTATTTTGCAAAGCTGGGGATCCAACCCAGGGCCTTACATATGCTCTATCACTGAGCTATGTATCACAATCGTTTGGCTAAAGGTGACTAATGACTGACCGCCAGTCATTAGTCACCTTTGGAAAAGTGATTCTAGACCTCCTACATGTGAGGAGTGGGGTCAGAAAGGGCCTGGGCCATGCTGCAGGCAGCAGGTGCGCTCACCCGAGCTGCCTCCCTGGTACTGGGCAGGTCCCTGCCTGCGCATCCTTGCTCCCTGGACTGTGTCGCTGCCTTTGGACACATGCTCCTCCAAGAGCTTCCTCCAACAGCCGTGGAGTGCTGTTCACTCGACGTCCTTTCTCATGCTTTTGTGGCCAAGGGTTTCACATGTTTCCTGGTTTCATCCATGCTAATATTTTTTTTTTTTTTTGCGGTACCGGGGATTGAACCCAGGGGTGTTCTACCTCCGCACTATACCCCTGGTCCTATTTTTTATACTTTATTTTGAAACCAGGTCTCACGAAGTTGCGGAGGGCATCACTAAGTAGAGAGAGAAACAGGGAGAGAGAGAGAGAGAGAGAGAGAGAGAGAGAGAGAGGGAGCTGAGGCTGGCCGCGAACCTGGATCCTCCAGTCTCCGCCTCCCAAAGTACTGGGATTATAAGCGTGCGCCACCACACCCAGCTCCATGCTAATATTTGAGTTTCTCTTCCTGTTCTCCTCCCTGCTGTGGGTAGATTTGGAGAGGAGCAGCAGGGAAGACTGCAGTATTGTAGCCTTTCTTTCTTTTTTTTTATGGTACTGGGAATTGAACCCAGAGGCATTCTACCTCTAAACTACACCATCCATTTATTTTATTTATTTATTTATCTATTTATTTATTTATATTTTGAAACAGGTCTAAGTTGCTGAGACTGTCCTCAAACCTCCTATCCTCCTATCTCAGTCTCCCAAGTCCTGGGATTACAGGCATGCGCCACTGCGCCCGGTGTATTGTGTCATTTCTAAACTGGGAATCTTCTACTGTGTGCTTCGGTCTGTCCAACCCGCCAGTATCGGGTTTAGAGAGCAGCAGGCAAGGGACAGCCCTGATCAAAGGAAAAATCTAGAGATGTCAATGTCCTCAGAAACAATCTGCACAGCTGACTGCTTGCTTTTTCTTTCTTTCTTTTTTTTTTTTTTT
>PVJS01057147.1:0-12143 GCA_004027185.1 Glis glis | reverse complement strand
TTATGGAATCAGCCTAGGTGTCCATTAACAGATGAATGGATTACAAAGCTGTGACACACACACACACACACACACACACACACACACACACACAAACACACACACATAAATACAGTGGAATTTTACTCAGCCATAAAGAAGACCAAAATTATGTTATTATCAGGAAAAATGGATAGAATCAGAGAATAATATGCTAAGTAAGATTATCCAGTCTTGGAAAGTGAAGGGTCAGATGTTTTTTTCTCATATGTGGAAACTAGAGAGAAATTGGGAAACAAAAGGAGCTTCAATAAAATGGGGAGAGATACCAGTAGAATAGTGAAGGGGATTAGGGAAGGGAGGTGGAGAGGGGGAAAAGGAGACTTGATGAAGGACGCTGTTTGAGTAATTCCATGTACATACACAGAGTTATCAAAACCAATTTCAATAATCTGCGTGGGGAGAGGGAGGGTGGAGCAGATCTGGAGGAAAATGTACCATGTGCTGTGTGCATGTTTCTATCACTCTGAACCTCATAATGATATATAATTACAGCGCACCAATAAAAGTATATTAAAGCTGGGCATGGCGGCACACACTTGTAATCCCAGTACTTGGGAGGCAGAGTCAGAAGGATCACAGGTTCAAGACCTGCCTCAGCAACTTAGCGAGGCCTTCAGCAACTTAGTGAGACCCTGTTTCAAAACAAAAAACAAAACAGAACAAAAAGTCAGGCTGGGGTGCCTGGGTTCAGTCAGTGCCCCTGGGTTCAATCCTCAGCAACACACACACACACACACACACACTACATTAAAAAAGAAAACTTGAATGAAGACACTACCTTTGTGGGGGAAAAGGAAAAAGGAAGAGGAGGAGGAGGAGGAAGAGAAGGGAGACATTATTTCTGCAAGGCTGGGAGACGGACCTGTGAGGTAAAGTCTGTGTTTCTGAATATTATATGTTCGAAAGAATGAGCCTTTTACCTGTTAAATGATCCTAAGTCAGAAAACTGTTGTATTTTAATTACCACAGAGACTGTCTGGTAGACTTGTGGGATGTTATTACCTGTGCTTCTTGTGAAGAGGAAGCTCGATTCTTCTACTGTTACATCCTGACCCTTTTCCTACTCCTTTATCTTATCAGCTGCCACCCGTGAGTCACCTAGCAAATCGGTGCAGAGGCAGAGAAGGAGCTAGAAGGTAGTTATCACAGAGTTCAAGGCAAAGGGTGGGCGGTGGCTTCAGTGGCCATGTCCAGTTTAATTGTGTCATAGTTCCAAAGCAGTACTGACTAAACTTGGGAGTTCCTTTCTTGTTTCTTTCAGACGTACCTCGCCATTTCATTGCTATTTCTTTCTGAGTGAATATGTCCCTGTGCTCCAGAGAATTAGATCTTTCTGAGATCTAATTCTTTCAGTCTTTCAGGAGATTCTTACCTGCCGTTTCTCCTTCTTTTATGGTCACTCAATAAAATCAGAGTCATTTTGAAAGGTTTGCTATGGGCGCTGCATAAACAACTGGCCAATTCAACCACAGTGAGACCAACTTGAGTTACTGACATGAGAAGTTTTGGGAGACCACTCATTGTCATTAATGACCTCCAGCTCATTTCTGGGGTTCAGGTGGGAAGTCAGAATAGAAGATTCAGCTTTTAGAGAGGTGGTGACATGCATTCTCTATAGTCCCCCGCTTATGACACCCACCTCCAATCCTCATAATCAAGTCCTATTCCAACTGAGGCTCAGGAGAACATTCCAGAAACACAGCCCACCTGGGCTCTACCACTCAGCAAATTGGAGGATCAAGTGGGTTCATGGTCAGTTCTTCTAAAATCTATGCTTTTGACTCAATTATCCTTCAAAATGGAGGAGACTGTTTTGTAACGGGCACAAAGAGCCAAAATGCTAAGTCACGTGAAGACAACTTTTTTCTCTGGCTCAACAGGAAAAACTTGAATTGGACTTTCCCTCCTGTAGCTGAATGATGGTGCCAGGAAGGGGTCATCCTGACCGACATGCTCCTGATGCCCCCAGCCCCACTAAGTCACACGACCCAGTGGGACCTCATGGCCCACTGAGAAGCAACTTCCATGGAAGAGACCTCGTCTCCAGCCTTAATTCCCAAAGCTGCAGAGTCCTGCCTGCAGCTGATCTCTGGTAGGGGTGACTCTACACCCCCAAGAGCTAATGAAAAAGTCAAGTGTTCAGTTTATCTCAGCAGTCTTCTAAAGTGTGTGACCAATCAACCCTTTCCCCCCTGAACATGATTTCACCCCCAGCCTCAATGTATAAAAACATAGACAAGTGCTTCTTATTTATTTACTTTATTTTGTATTTATTTATTTATTTATTTATTTATTTATTTATTTATTTATGTTGCTGGGGATTGAACTCAAGGTTTTTTTAGCTTTGAGCTATAACCCCAGAGCATTTTTGTTTTTTTATTTGGAAACAGGATCTTGCTAAGTTGCTGAGAGCCTCACTCTGTTGCTGAGTTTGGCTTCAAATCTACAATCCTCCTGTCTCAGTCTCCCAAGTACTGGGATTACAGGCGTGTACCACCATGCCTGGCTAGAAAAGTGCTCTTTAAAGTGAAGGGCAGGCCAGGCATAGTAGAGCATACCTGTGATCCCAGTACATAGGAGGCTCAGATAGAAGGATCACAGGTTTGAAACCAGCCTCAGCAACTTAGTGAGACTCTCAGCAACCTAGCAAGACCCTGTTTCAAAAAAAAAATAAAAAATAAAAAATAAAAAGGGCTGGGGGATGTAACTCAGAGGTAGAATGCCCCTGGATTCAATCCCCTGCACCACACACACAAAACAGTGGAAGGCAGAAAAGGAATAGGTGTTCTGAGCTGAATCATGTCTCCCCAAACTTCAACTTGAAGCTGTAACCTCAAGATGTGACTGTATGTAAACAGATGGTTATGTTAAAAGAAGCCATAAGGGTAGACCTCATCCAATAGGACTGATGTCCTTATAAGAAGGGGAGTCTAGGGCAGAGACACAGAGAGAAAACTCTGTGAGGACAGAGGGAGATGACAGCCATCCACAAGCTGAGGAGAGAGACTTCCGGAAGAACCCACCCTACTTACACCTTGATCTTGGACTTCCAGCCTTCACACTGTGAGACCTTGAATTTCTGTTGTTTAAGCTGCAGGTCTATGGTGTTTTGTTATAGCAACAGACGCTGACTAAGACCGGGACTATGGAAGCAATGTCTTGCCCCAGTCTCTCAATACCCTATACTCTTTGCAGACACTACCTAGAAATCCTGACACTTTGTGGAATGCTGTTGTTTACGAGCCACCCAACACACCCCTTCCCTCATTTTGAAAGGACAGAATCAGGCCCAAGGTTAGAAGTCAATCCATTAGGTGCTGCCAAACACAGCAGAGCAGAGAATGGTCATGATAATAAGCCTGGCTTCATCTCCTCCCAGGGTACCTGGACAGGGCAGGCATGAAACCTGTGGTCTGACAATTTCTGGTCATTGTGGAGATCTAAGATGCAGCCCGGGGAGCCTCGGGCCCCCAAGGCTACCTCCCTACATTCTCCTCTTCCCTCCCCCACCCTCTATCAGACCTTACTCCTGGTAAGATGTATCTCCATCTGGATTTACAGTTCACATCACACCACGTTTGCTTCTACGGGGCTTAAATCATTTTCTTTTTCAAACACACGATTAAGTGTGAATGTTTATCTCACCAGATGATTCTAATGACTAATCCTCACAAATGTTGTGTGATCTAACTTCTTCTTTTCTGAGAACACAGAGGACCGAGAACCACGGTCTCCTTCTGTTGTAAAAACCTGAACGTTGGGGGGGGGAATATCTCTCTCTGTAGGAAGCAGAGCGTCGGGAAGAAGAGGAGGAATCAAACAGAACCGACCATTTGACCTTGACCCGTTTGGCTGTCTCATCCTGTTTCTTTTTACTGAACACCATCAAGAATTTATAAGAGAAATAAAGGAGCTGCTAGCCTCCTGTAGTCACAAAGACAGCTTTCCAGGAAGCAGATTTAACAACCACTCTCTGCTGTGGTCTCCACTCTATGAGGAAAGGGAAGGAGAAACAGTGGCTTGGCCTTCTGGTCTGTTTTCTTCTGGGGGCTGGAATCCAGAATCCAGCCCTGTCTCTTAAGGGCATGTTCCCCATCCTACTCAAAGGCCCCCTGGTTTTTATACCCACTGTCTTGGTCTGCTAGGGCTGCCCTAACAAAGTACCACCAACTGGGTGGCTGAAGTAATAGTCATTTACTTTCTCAGTTCTGGGTGCTGGGGGGCTGAGATCAGGTGTCCACAGGGCTGGTTCCTTCTGAGACCTCTCTCCCTGATGTATAGTCACCCCCTTGTATCTTCTCAGGGCTGTCTCAGTGTGTGTCTATGTCCTAATCTCCTCTTTTTATAAGCACACCAGACAGATTGCATTAGGGCCACCATAATGACCTCCTTTTATTTTATTTTAAATACTTTTATTGGTGCATTGTTGCTCACATCATAATCTAGGTCAGATAGGGACATCCATGCACACAGCACTTGGTGGGGCTCCCTCCGGCTCCCCTCCCACTCCCTCCCCTTCCCCATACATGATACTGAGATGCACATTGGTAATTTCACACATTCACATAATGTCAGCGGAAGTATTAATTTCCCCCCCACACACACACCACCACCACCGTTTCCTAGACCCCCTCCATCTCTCCACTGGGGTTTTTCCTCCATTATCTAAAGTCCTTCTTGTATCCCAATCTCCTTTTATCTTAATCACCCAAAGACCTTATCTGCAAATATTGTCATATCCTGAGATAGTGGGGGTCAGGCTTCTGTACATGAGATCAGGTTCCCCCACTCAGTGCCAACTTTTGCAGGCTCCTCGTCCCCATGTGCCTGTTGCTTATAGCTATTGGACTCTATGAGTTGACCTTGGGCAGAACAGGTCATCAGCACACAGTCATAGTTCTGTTGCCAGTCCTTTCTCCCTGAGCTCACTTGGCTCCTCAAATAAAAACAATTGCTGGGGTTGAGAGATGCAAGAGTTACGGGCACACAGAGAAATGAGTGTGGGGACCTCGGGACCAGCGAAGGGTGCAGTGACGCGACCAGCAACATGTGCTGCCCTGCTCACCCACCTTAATCCGCTCTGCCTACCATCTGGCCTCTTGAAATTTCACCACTCCACAAATAAAGGACAACAGGAGATTGAGGAGGACAAGCCAGGACCACTTTGTCTATCGGACTGAGGACATTAAGTAATAAATAATATCCATCCCTTCTCTCCTCTACTCCTGACAACCTGAGGTGCTCTCTAGCCAAGAGCTTCTGAGTGGGCTGGAACATTGTGAGACCAGGACGTGCCACAGCTGGGCCTCTCGGGGCACCGCCATCTCCATAAAGTGGGTCCCCTGATCCTAGGCAACATCGGTGAGTCAGACACACCATGAACCCTTAAATAATAATGCTGGTCAGTATCCCAACCAGAGAAGGCAGCACTATCACTATATCAAGCCTTCAATGTCCCACCACCCACCACAAGTCAATGCCATTAAGATTCACTGCCCTACAGACCCTCGTAATTCTGCCAGGACACATTTGCCAGTCTCCACAGCTCTTCTGATGTATTACCCACTTCCTTCTGCAGCTAGTGCAGGACATTCCAGCCTGGACCAAGCTGAGACCTGTCTATGGTTTTTGGCAAGGGCAAGATGGGGGTGAGGAACTTTATCTCCCAGGCCTCCTGCCTCAGCTAAGATCTTTGAATGGTCTCTTAGGCAGTGGAAAGTTGTTCCTTTTGTAGGGTGAAAGGGCCACTTCTGTATGGCCAAAGGGCTCAGGACAGAGTGGACGTTCAGAATTCTCCATCATATCCAGCCGGGTGATCCATTCAAGGTTTGTGGTCCCATTGTGAGCCAGCAGGGCAGGACTTAGGGTGACTAACAATCTAGTCTCTTCTCCTTTCCTTTCTTTTCCTTTCCTTTCCTTTCCTTTCCTTTCCTTTCCTTTCCTTCTCCTTCTCCTTCTCCTTCTCCTTCTCCTTCTCCTTCTTTCCTTCCTTTCTTTCTTCCTTCCTTCCTTCCTTCCTTCTATCTCTTTTTTTTGGCACTGGGAATTGAATCCAGAGTCATTCTACCTACAGGCTACACTACTGATCCATTTTTATTTTTTATTTTGAAACAGGGTCTTGCTTAGTTGCCAAGACTGGCCTCAGACCCATGATCCCCCATCTCATCCTCCAAAGTACTGGGATTAAAAGTGTACGCCACCACACCTGGCTCAGTCCTGTCTTCCTCCTGACTTTGTCACAGCAGAGTAACTCCTGAGCCTGATTCCCAGCAGCACATATCCACTACAGGCAGGGGCTCTCTATCAGCGCTTCCACGATACTCTTCCCACTTTGGTAGTTGGCTAACTGGAACCTGCCATTCCCTTCCTTCAGGGTTTTGTGACAGGTAACCAAAGACATCCAGCTGCACAATTGCTGTCATTTATGCTGTCCTTGTGTCTCCTGCTTGTGAACACAATTGCAGAGGGAGTTCCCCTTCCACCTTACCTTACCCAGTCTATGGATGCAGTATAATAAGGGACATCTCCCTCCCACTGAAAATAGGGTCTTTGTTGCCATTCAGAGTCTTCTCTGAGCACCTGCCTTCAAAAGCCACATCTAGCTAGAGTGGACACCCAGTTTGCCCAGGAGCTTGCAGATTCAGTACTGATTGCATGGCGTTCAGGAAATCCCTGAAGTCCCAAGAATACTGGATACCTTACTTCTACTCCCAGTTTCCTTGACTTGGGAGCCCCTCAACAGAAACCAAGAGAAGGATTTGGATGCAAGTTCTTTATCTGGGAAGTGGTGGCAGGAGCTCTGAGGAGTGGCTTGGGAAGCACAAGAGGAAATTGCCAGGAGTCATCTCCCTCTCAAACCCATAGGGAATATGGAAGTCATAACAGGCTTGTGCTGGGATAGCTGGGGCTCTTCCTGCTGTGGAACCTCCAAGAGGATGCCTGGGGTATTCTTCAGAATTGCCCCACAGAAGGGCAAGAGCTCCAGGAGTTCATCCTTCACTGAAGGAGGTCATTGCTGGGGCATTAACTTGCTGGCATTTCCAGCCTGCCGGAACACTTCTGGACAGGTTTTGCAGCAAAGGCCAAACAAAGTCAGTAGGAAAAGCCCAGCTAGTGGGTCCTGGGAACACCCAGCCTTTAAGCAGGTAATGAATAGGGTAGGGAGAGGGTGGATGGTGTGTACCAATAGTGTCTGAGGTGTGACACTACTACAATGCAGGTGTCAAGGAGAAGGAAGACACAGCTGTTTAGTTTTCTTCTCAGCCATTTAATCATCAGCTGTAAACACTGCCCTGGCTATAAGACTTACTTGGGGTCTGATGCTAAAAGAAAAAGACAGACTACATGGTGGCTGCCCGTGGTTATGAGTCCATTGTACTTACACACAAACATACACACATACACATACACAGGATTCTGATCCTGTGACCAAGGTAGAATATAATACCCCTAATTACTTCTTGAGACTTGAAGCCCACATTTCTCCAAATGGCATTCATGTTGGATTATTTCAGGAATGCTTTGTCTTTATTCTCTTGCCCACCTTCTCAGTGGAGTCTCCTCCATGTCTGTTCCTTCTCTATGGGCCTTGAATGCTTCTAGTCAGGAAAAATTGGACCTAGAGGCAGAACTTAATTGAGTACTTAAAATAGAAGGACTTTACACAGAGAATGAACTACACAGGGGATGGAAGAGCTGCGAAGTCCATAGGGACAGCGAGGGGACCCAGAGGTCAACAAAGGCAGGACACAGCCACCAGCCCAAGGCTGGGTACAGAGGGCGCTGCTGGGGTGAGGACCAGGGACCCATAGGGAGCTCTGGGGCACAGAGGATCCCCAAGCATGGTCAGAGGCACCCTGAAGCAGAGATGAAAATGGAGATGCCTGCTTCCCCACTCACCATCCCATCCTGTGGCATGTTCCCATTATTGGCAGTCAGATGAAATTCAGGGCACAGGAGTCTGGGACCACAGTTCACAGGAATTAGGGAAGGGCAAGAGGAAGATGAAGATGAACTCAAGGACCGATGGTCCCAAGAGGGAGACACCACTCCCCGATGAAAAATAGCAGGAACAAAAATACCATTTGTTCTACCCTACAGCAGGTCCCTTACAGTCTGTACATGCTTACATACACACGTGCGTGCATGTGGTGTGTGTTTATATATGTAGTTTCATTTACATGTCACGATCACTGCGTGTGGATAAAGACACGTAGGCTTGGTGGGTTGTGACTTGCCAAGAAGAGCTTGCAGGCGGCAGAACCAGTACCCGAAAGGAGATCGTCACCCTACCCTCAAGTTGAGAGGGACCAATGACTACGATGCTGTTTGAGTGTTTTTACATTGGAGCAATTGGCATTAGTAATACTAAGTAGTCAATGAATAGGGTCCTTTACCTGTAGTTTGGGTAACATCACCAGTTAATTAAGTCCTGGGAAGATTTTTTTTTCTATGATCACAATCCACCTCAGTTTGCCTCATTTAGGATTCAACAGTTTGGCTTTATTTAGCAAAGCTCATGCTGTGAACTGGACAGGTAAAGGTGAAGCTCCAACATTTTAACAACTCTACACAGCACTCGGCTGTGGCATAGCACGCCTCACTGGGCTGTCCCTTCCTCTAAAGGAAAGAACAGAAGGTCCATTAGATGCCAAGATCAGAGATAGTGAACCTAAACTACGGAATTACCTCTCCCAGCCTGGAACACAAGCTCAGGGGGACTGAGGCTCCCAGCACAGGTGGCCTTTGCCGCACTCAGAGGTCACTCGGTATCAGGCTAATCAAATGAGCCCAGCCGGGCCATCTAGCTCCTGCTCCGACTTGTGCCCCATCGGATGCACACACCCAAAAATGAGGAAGTGAGGTTAACCATTCACTCAGGTATTGCCTGGGCAGTTCAGCCAACAGGACATTTTTATAATGATTCAAAGACTGAACTCTGAGAGTGAGTCGGCCTCTTCCTCCTCCCCTTCTTCCATTTCCTCCTTCGCCTCCTCCTCGCTATGTCTGGGAATGCCCCCACCACCAAGTACGCACCATCTGAAATCAAGTATGAATTCTGAGAAGTTAAGGGAGGGGTCAGCTGTGGGTGGAGAAGATAGGGAGGCCTAAACCTCTCCCACTCTCTTTCTGTGCCAGTCTGCCATGGGGATTTCTGGGGTAAAGTACTTCCAATAAATTCCAAAGATGACTCAGACAGAGCACAGGAGAATGGGGCCTTGGGGACCCATGAAAACCCTTGTTGGAGTCCCAGAGTCCCCTGCCCACCTGATCTTCTTTGCCATACTTGGGGATCCACCTACAGAAGAGAGTTGACATTGACCTCAGTTTCTCTTTCCTCACTTACCTCTGATTGGTTCCAAACAGTACATTTGTCTGACATTCTAGTTTAAAAGATCTTTTCAACCTCACTCTTGATTTCACCTGAGGTTAAAGCCATAAACAACACATCATACTCCTATTACAGAGAAGAAAAAGAACAGAAAACAAACCAGTAACCCAGAAAGTGTAAATGACCTGCTTCCCTTTTCAAAGCTCCTAAGCACAGGTGCACGGTGCCGGCTGGTCTTATTTGTTTGTTTGTTCTCCCAAAGAGCTGCTCAGTGGACCACACTTTGTGAGCTTTGTGGTCTCCCTCACTCACAGCCCCCTTATCATCAGAACTATGAAGTCCTGCTCTTATTAAAGGCATTCCCTGCAAAAGTCTCTGAATTGCTGGTGCTGGTATACACGTGTGATGTACACAATCTACAAAATTACCAACTATGGGAAATCAGAAGCTAGGTCAAGAAGATAATCACATTTAAATGCTTAAAATATTGGTAATTGGTTATTCCTCAGCATGAAATATGAAAAGTAGCCATGATACATCTTAAAGCAGGTGAAATAGATGACCTTCATGTTTCTACCATTTATGATGCGATTTCTTTAAAAACGATAACTTCTCTGCCTCCGTGTACAAGAGCCATGCCTGGGTTATTAGTGACACTGGAAGGAAGGCCTATTTACTTGGAGACAATTCACAACGTCCCCATTGGTGAATTTCATTCCTGATGCTTCCTTTGTCACCCCAGTGAGGAGGACATGTGGAATGATGTTCGCTCCTGGGTCAGCCTGAGCGAGGACAACCCGCTTATCCTGATGACAGCCAGTGTGCTCAGGATAAATTCTGCAATTCCGTTCTCTGCTCCTGCATGAGGACCAGGCTCTGTGAGGCCAGGCACTTCCTGATGACAGGCCCACTTGCCATCAATCTCCTCTCCTCTCTTGAAGTCACATGGAAATCCTCTCTTCCCTGGAAGCTCTGTGGGTCTCCCAGGTACTCCGTGCACAAGTGCTGGTTTAAGTAGGTCCACATAGGCATTCTTTGAAGGGATGGCCTCCAATGCTTTCTGTTCACTGCAGTCGGGCTACTCCATGCTTAGGTAACTGGTAGACCTTTGTCTCAAGCCTTGTGATTCTCAGGTGCAATAAAATTCCTAAGGACACACTTGGTGTGACAGATTTGCACAAGTAACCAGCTCCAACATAATGTGTGTCCACTGTATAAGATGTGCCAAAGTCACACTACCAGCATGCTCACAGAATGAGACCATGTTTGGACCAGTTGACAGTGCTAGGACAGCAAGATCAGCCGTAGGTACTTTTGGTCAATAAAGTGGCCACAGCAGTTTAGACTAGACTTTTCTTGCAGAGACAATATGCCAGTCTCAAGATGTGAGCTCCCACATTCTAACTAAGGACAAGGAGATTGCTTTTGAGGAGGAGGGAGGAGTCTGAAAGCTCTGGATTAGAACTCCATGCACATCTTCTAACCCTGAGCATGCTACTGATCCTTCTAAGCCTCAGTATCTTCATTCGTAAAACAAGAACGATTATGTCAACTTCATAGGGTGTCAAAAGGATATGAAATCAGGTGTCATGACATATGTAAAACATCTAGCACAGTCTTCAATATATTGGTCCTATATCATAGCATAGGGGAGAAAAGGGTGTATCTTCTGCTCACCCATCACTGGGTTCATGGCTAAGACCCCTGTAACCAAAGACAGATTAACAAGAGAATACTATAGCAAGTTAAGTGACACGGGCGCCTTCAGAATTGAAGACCCCAAGACTCAGAGAAAACTGTGTATGTTCATAGACAGCCATGTAGTTTATGCTTAGAGTACAAAAGGCTCCGATGCAATGGAAATAAACTGGGAGGAACCTTAGCAGGGCCTGTTTGTCCATATTTGCCTTGGCCTTTCTGTGGGATATTCCTTCCCTCGGAGTCTAGGAGGAATAGAAGGGTCTTATATTTGAATGAGGGTCATATGGCATGCTTCGAGGAAAGGTATGTGAACATGGACCTGGAAGGTGGGTCAGGGAATTATTTCATGGCCAGGTCTGAGGGGACAGAGATGGGGAAACCTAGAAAGTGGCCTTCCTATTTCTGCTGCTTTCTAAATTTCTATTGAAAAACATATACTGTGTAGCATTGTTTTAGTATTTCCATACTTTGGGTAGCATTTCTTGCAACCAATCAATAGAGTTAAATACACAAATAATTTAGAAATTCAGCTGTCATCTAATGTCAGCAAATGGTCTATTAAACTCCATGATCAGCCAAGCATGGTGGTGCAATCCCAGTACTTGGGAGGCTGAGATAGGAGGAGTGCAGGTTATAAGGCAGCCTCAACAACTTAGCGAGGCTCTCAGCAACTTAGCGAGATCCTTTTTCCAAATTAAAGAAAAAAAATAGGGCTAGGGGTGTAGCTCGGAGATGTTAGAATGCCCTGGGTTGCAATTCCCAGCACCGAAAATAAACAAAAAATCATTGTCATAGTCTATCATCATGTGTCTCTCATTGAAAGTTCTCCCAAGTATAAGCACTGTCTCAAAGTTAAAACTCAGAAACATATCATCATCCTTGAATAAAGTTTACTTTGGACTCCTTTCCTAATAATTTAATAAGTTTTAAACAAGAATCAAGGTTATATTCTATATCAATCTATCTCCACAGCTTTGTTGTCTACATTCTTACTACAGATTATTTGAAAAGAAATTAAAAAACAGGAGGTAAATGCATACACACACACACACACACACACACACACACA
>PVJS01057146.1:0-12145 GCA_004027185.1 Glis glis | reverse complement strand
AGCCGGGCGTGGTGGCGCACGCTTGTAATCCCAGTACTTTGGGAGGTGGAGACTGGAGGATCCGGGTTCGCGGCCAGCCTCAGCGCGCATGCGCGTGCGATCAATCTCTCTCTCTCTCCTCTCTCTCTCCTCTCTCTCTCTCTCTCTCTCTCTCTCCCTAGCGAGGCCCTCCGCAACTTCGTGAGACCCGGTTTCAAAAATAAAGCATAGAAAAAATAGGGCCGGGGGCGTGGCGCGGAGGTAGAACGCCCCTGCGTTCAATCCCCGGTACCGCAAAAAAAATAAATAAATAAATAAATAAATAAATAAAGTGTTTACATTAATTTTGTAGCATTTATTTCCCTTCAACAACCTTCATGTTCTTAGTGATTATTATTATGCTACATATTCTAATAACACTATACTATCATAAACATATTACTTTTAAATTTTATGTGTTAACTTTGAAAATTGCTTTTAACATTTATTCAGTTATATAACTGTTCACAATCAATTAGTTAGACATTATTTTAAAAAATTTAGCACTCCCCTCTTTCATAGTATAACTTTCCCAATCTTACATTCTTCATTTTGATATTTGTCTCAGTCATCTGAACCACATCTTTAAGGAACTTCTTGTCAAAATGGTATTGTAAGTATATACTTTGAGGTCCTCAACTCTGCTCCTACACATATTAAATAAAGTAAAGAAGAAAAAACATTTTATTAAAGTCACAGCCATTCTCAAAAACAGAATGAACACGTGCCCAGAACTGGAAGAGAAACGAAAAGCAGTAGATGGGTTTGAAGCGACAGGCCCTCTGGACTCCGGGTCAGATGCAGTCTGAGGTGGGCAGGAACGGAGCTTCCCAAGGGCAACAGGCAGTACCGTTGCTGATGATGTTTGAGCACGGCACAGGCACCAGCTAGTGAGGATGGCTGCTGCCACCAAGCAGAACAAGCTCTTCTCAGCTCCTGCCCTGAAGTCTCACACAGAACAGCTTATTGCTGGGATCCTTTCATCCCATAGACAACCCTCATGGCTCAAGGCCAGCTGATTCGCATTGTCGCACCTGGGAACTGCATAACCACACCATTGCAAACTCTAGCAGTGCAGTCAGTCGCCACTGCAGTCCCTTCCACTCATTCAGAATTCCAACAACCTCTAGCATCCCAGGCTCATCAGGCAGAAAGCAAGAGAGCCCCAGTTTCCACTTATTTATGGCCCTGAACTCCAGAAGACCCATGTCCACTTCATGAACTCTCCCAATCTGCTCTACTCTAATCCCAGAACAACACCGGAGCCCCCAGTTCTCTTGAGGGCTCCCCACAGGAAGAGAAAAGGAAATGTCATGACACCGTCCACTACCCTAGAGACACTCATTAATCCCCTTCCTCCTGCATCAGCTAGAGGCACGTAACAGCTTAAGAATCACGGTACCTGTGTTCATAATTTCTGCATGGATATATCTATTGCTAGCACCCCATTCAGAAATCTGGGGATACTTATCGCCTTTTGTCCTCAACTTTGGGGCTTCAGATGAAATTTCAAGACACCATCAAAAGCTCCATCGGGTGTCCTGTTACACTTAAAACACACCATGACGCCTTCCATATGAGCCTTTAGTCCTCAGCAGAGCTCTCTGCAGATTTCACACAATGGGAAACTGAGAAGCTGTGACTATTGGCAGAGTCCTGCGTCTGGGTTGCTGAGATAAGACTTTTGGAAAGATTCAAACCACAGAACTTTGCAATAGTTACAACAATCACTTCCGGCCCACCCTCAAGTTGAATGCATTCCAGAAAACTGAATGTTTCTTAGAGAGACTGTTATATAACTAAAAGAGAAAGGGTTGTAATTGATGTGTAGGACTATCCTTTGGGGGTTTGAAAAGATATCAAATGAGCAGGAAAGACTTAATTAGGACAGGATAGCTTTATATAGTTACAGAACATACTATGGAGTGGGAATCAAAGTCACTCTTAAATTGTCCCAGTGACTACTTTATGAGAGCCAGTTTGGGGCTCAGTAATATTCATTCATTCATTCATTCATTTATTCATTCATTCACTAAGTTCCTGCCAGGCTTCAGGCTCTGCATTGAGGCTGGTGTTAACACTAGAAGCTCAGAGAATATCTCCATAATGAAATAAGTTAGCACCAGAGTGGATCTGCCACCCATGGAGCTCACACATGCATCTCCTGGCTGATCACTGAGGAGGGATGGCTTAAGATTAGGAGTTGGAAGCCGGGCGTGGTGGCATACGCCTGTAATCCTAGTGCTTGGGAGGCTGAGACAGGAGGATCGCAGGTTCGAAGCCAGCCTCAGCAACTTAATGATGTTTTCAGCAACTTAGTGAGACCCTGTTTCAAAATAAAAAATAAAATAGGTCTGGGGATATAGCTCAAAGGTAGAACACCCCTGGGTCCCATCCCCAGTACCATGAAAAAAAAAGAAAAAGAAAAATGGTTAGGAGGTGGAAGGAGGGAAGCAGTAAAACAGCTGATTTTTAGTGTCCCTTCTACTCTTCAAACCTGAAGTTCTATGTTCTGGAAGGCTCAGGCATAAGTCATGACATCCTGCTGGCAATGTGCATAAAATAGAATGAGAGATTGAAGAAACTGACTTAGCCACAGAAATTCATTTCAAACAGGCAATAGGCCCCAGGGTCCAATGTGAGAGGACAATCAGTCACAGGATTTTCATCAAGTAGACCTCGTCTGGTCAGGGGGGAATTCAGGTAGCTAGTGAGTGATAGAAAGGCATAGAAAACGTCTACATGTGCTTGCTCTGAAATGTAGAACAAGGGACAAAGATTTGGGAAACGTATCCAACGATACTTCATGAGACTTTTCCTGCCATTACGTTATGACTGAGATAGTAAAGTTACTTAAATAAGGTGTGGGACATACCAAAAAATAAAACACCTCTGACCTCTAAGTGTGAGAGCAAGAAAGTTGCCAGTTCAATGGTATAGAGAATTTGTCGTTGCCCTCTTGAACCACCCAGGAGGAGGGGCAAGGGGAGCAATAGTGGGGAATGGAAGCGGAGAGTTCCTGCCAAGGGAAGGATACCATCTTGCAACCCTCTTACCTGCATGCAAAGAAGAGGCAGAAACCAGTGAACCCAGGGAGGAAATCTAAGTAGCTTATATTAGATTTCTACTGCTGCCATAATAAATTACCTTAAATTTAGTGGCTTAAAAACAACACAAATGTATTATCTTACATTCATGGGATCTAAGTCTAGTAGGAACCTCCCAGGGCTAAAATCAAGGTATCAGCAGCTAAGTTCATTTCTTCAGGCCCCAGAAAATAATCTGTTACTGGCTCATTTAGGTTGTTGACAAAATTCAGTTGCCTGTAGGTGTGGAATTGAGGTCTTCGTCTTCTTGTTGGCCATTCCCAGATGCTAGGGGTCATGGCATTCCTTGGCCTGCGGCCCTCTTCTCCATCTTCAAGTAAGCAATGGCAGGGAATGTCCTTATGTCATGTCTCTGACCCTTCCACAGAGACATCTTTCTCCCTAACTACAGCTGGGACAGGCACTCTACCACTGAGCTATAACCCCAGCCATTTTTATTTTTCATTTTGACACAGGGTCTCCTAAGTCACAGGGCACTGGCCTTGAACCCGCAATCCTCCTGTCTTAGCCTCCCAAGTCCTGGGATTACAGGTGTGCACCACTGATCCCAGCTAAGGTTCTCCACTTTGAAGGACTCCTGTGGTTAGATGATTAGACTGGGCTTACATGGAAAATCCAGGATAATCTCCAGACTCTAGGTTCATAACCTCAGTCACGTCTGCAGAGCCCCTCTCTTCAGCTGAGACAGTGCTGTGGTTTGTCTCTTCTGAAACTCATGCTGAAATTTGATTGTGTTGGGAAATGAGGCCTTTGCGAGATTATTGGATCATGAAGAACTTTTAATACCTTCCTCAGCAGACTAGGTTAACTTTCATGGGAGGGAGGGAGCTCTTAGTCCCATGGGACTAGACTAGTTACTGAGAGAACAGGTTGTTATAAAGCGAGGCCGCCCCCTGAGTTGTCTCTTCCAAACGCGCCCACTTGCCCTTCCACTTTTCCACTGTGTTAGGACACAGCATGAGGCCTTCACCAGGGGCAACCACCTGATCTTGGACTCCTGTCCTCTAGAACCATGAGCTAAATAAACCTCAATCATTTATAAGTTACCCGTTCTCAGGGATTCTGTTATAGCAACAGAAAACAGACAAAGACAGGTAACATATTAACAAATTCCAGGAATTAGGGTGTGGACATCTGTGGGGTATGCTGATCTGCCTAGAGCAGAGGGCTTGACCTGTATTCCCTGGAGTTTGGCAAGAACGAAGGCTGTTGACTGATTCTCATGAAAAAAGTCCAAAGGGAAGAGCCTGGCTGGTGCTGTCTATGGTAGAGAGCAGAGAGAGAACACTGAACTTCCAGAGTTTAATGAGACAAAATGTCATATTAAGTGGACTACAGCAGACAGCCCAGTTAGAGCCTTCTTAAAAGGACCTCACCCAAGAAGGCTGTCCAGCAGGGTCCAGGCTATCACAGGCTGTATGGTGTGAACTCTGGAGTAGGAATGAGGCCATGTCATAAGAGGGCAGTATTTGGGAGGCTGAGACAGGAGGATCGCAGGTTCATGGCCAGCCTTAGCAACTTAGTGAGGCCTTCAGTAACTTAGACCCTATTTCAAAATAAAATAAAAAAATAAAAAGGGCTGGGGGTAAAGCTCAGAGGTAGAATGCCCCTGAGTTCAATCCCCAGTACCACGAGAGAGAGAGAGAGAGAGAGAGAGGAAGAAGGAGGAAGAAGAGGAGGAGGGAGAGGAGGAGGGAGAAGGAGGAGGAAGAGGAGGAAGGAGGAGGAGGAAGAGGAGGAAGGAGAAGGAGGAGGAGAAGGAGAAGGAGGAGGAGGAGGGAGAGGAGAGAGAGAGAGGAAGGAAGGAAGGAAGGAAGGAAGGAAGGAAAGAAGGAAGGAAGGAAGAGAGGGAGGGAGGAAGGAAGGAAGGAAGCTGGTTAGGAAATGTTTCGATGTCAGAGGTCTCCAACAGGAAGTCTCCAAAGAACACACAAAAGCCCCTTATCTTGTTTTCCTTAATGTCAGACTTGAGCTAGGATTTGACAAGTGAGTCTGCTTTTATTAAGTGAGAAAAGGAGAAAGAGCATCCCAGGAGGGAAACATTAGATACAGAAAGGAAGTAAAGGCTTACCAGGTGGGAATGATTAGGAAGAGAGAGCTGGGCCAAAAAGTGAGTGTCTGAGAAGGAAAAGAAAGTTATCTAAGCAGGATAGAGTTGTTAAAACTGGAAAAAGGCCAGGTGTGGTGGCACACGATTATAATCCCAGTACTTGGGAGGCTGAGACCAGAGGATCCAGGTTCGTGGCCAGCCTCAGCTACTTAGTGAGGCCCTCTACAACTTAGTGAGACCCTGTTTCAAAATAAAGAATAAAAAATAGGGCTGGGGGTGTAACTCGGAGGTAGAATGCCTCTGGGCTCCATCCCCAGTACCACAAAGAAAAAGACTGGAAAAAGATATTTGGGCTTGTTGCAATGTATAATCAAGCACCATTAGAGTTTCTGTAGCTAATGTTGGCACATGTCTTTGTTCCTTTTCCACTGCTATCTCAGAATACCTGAGGCTAGCCGGGCGTGGTGGCGCACGCTTGTAATCCTAGTACTTGGGAGGCGGAGACAGGAGGATCCGGGTTCGCAGCCAGCCTCAGCTACTTAGTGAGGCCTCCACAACTTTGTGAGACCCTGTTTCAAAATAAAGGATAAAAAATAGGACCGGGGGTGTAGCTCGGAGGTAGAACGCCCCTGGGTTCAATCCCCGGTACCGCAAAAAAAAAAAAAAAAAAAAAAAAAAAAAAAAAAGAATACCTGAGGCTGGGTAACTTATAAAGAAAAGAGATCTATTTAGCACATAGGTTTGGAGACTGAAAGTCCAAACAGCAGGGCACAGCCTCTGGTGAGGGCTTCATGGCAGGGGGCGTCAGAGTGGGAGCACATTCAAGGAAGAGAGATCAAAGGCAAGGCAGAGTGTGAGGGGAGCAGGCAAGTCTTGCTCTTTTATGACAACCCTCTTACAAGAACTAACCAGGGTTCTGCGACAACTATTTTGATTTCTCCTGAGGGCAGCTTGCCCAGTGATCCGACCACCTCTCATCAGGCCCACCAGCTCTCAACCCCTGTTTTTCAAGGGTCAGCTGAATTTGAACTGAGGATGACCCAGAAAATCTTCAGTTATTGTAATCACACCAGGCGTGTGTCAATGAAGCAATGTGATTTCTTAACTCCTCTTTCTTTGTTATAATATGTTGTAAGGTGAGATCTCCCCAATCTTTGTGAAATTGGTCAATTGGGGGCCAGCAGGAAATCATTAAGCAACAGTTGCACCATTATGAGATGCCATTCTTTCCTGGAATTGTGTTTTATTTAGACTTCTATTTGCAACTAATGCATACCAAACAAAATTTTTAAATTATTTTGAAGGGTTGGAGATACAGCTCAGTGGTAGAGTGCTTGCACAGCATGTGCAAGGACCTAGATTCAATCCCCAGTACCACAAGAGAAAGAATTATATTAAAAGAAAGTGAATAAACTAGTTTGCTGCCTCCCTGATGTTTAACTTCCCATAATGCACCATACTCCCTACTACATTCTTACTGCACCATTGGGTCTCATGGGAACCATCCACACTGAAGGTATTAATATTTTTCAGGAAGGGCAGTATAATTCTTCTGTGGGAAGATGTTTCTCTCTCTCTCTCTCTCTCTCTCTCACACACACACACACACACACACACACACACACACACTACAGCTATTATTACAGCAGTGCAATTATTCCCCTAATTTTCTCAAGGAAATATTCTAAGCTCTTACTTCCCATCACTCCTGACTCCTCACCTGATGATCCGAAGTGCCCTGGGCACCTGAGGATACAGAAGAATGACTGAGAGCCAATGCTAACAAGGCTGAAGGGACACAGCAGCCAAGGGGGCTCCTGCCCATTGGCACCACTTTCTCCTTTGTCTTTCTCACTCCTACCTCAGCTAATTTCACCCAGAAGCGCTTCATTGCAAGGACATGCTTATTCACATTGGCCTGTTCTCATACATCCTCTCTCTGGGCAATTGCCTTGTTCTAGAGAATCTCCTCTCTCGTTTTGAGCCTTTTTGTGTGTGTGTGTGTGGTACTGGGGATTGAACCCAGGGGCATTCTACCTCCAAGCTACTCCCAGCCCTATTTTTTATTCTTTTTTTTTTTTTTTTTTTGCGGTACCGGGGATGGAACCCAAGGGCGTTCTACTTCCGAGCTACACCCCCGGCCCTATTTTTTACACTTTATTTTGAAACCGGGTCTCACAAAGTTGCGGAGGGCCTCACTAAGTAGCTGAGATTGGCGGCGAACCCGGATCCTCCAGTCTCCGCCTCCCAAGTACTGGGATTACAAGCGTGCACCACCACGCCTAGCGCATGATAATGTATTTTAAGTTCAAACAACTAAGTTTCAAACTTCTGGAACACAGCCAATTTTAAAATCAAGGAATGCTTACCAATTAGACTATCTGATTGTGAGCTGAAATACATAATACTTTTCTTTTAATAAATCTTCTTTCATTCAAAGAAGGCCCCAACTGGTATCAAAACAAGAGTTCATGCCAGCCTGCTATATTTACCACTATAAAAAGCAATCTTTAAAAATACAAACAGAAAAGAAAAGAATGCTAAATAAAAGGACCATACAAAAAATTTAAAATATGGAAAAACAATGATAACATATAATGGAAAATAAAATAGTTCTTGAGGGTTTGTTTTAATGTAAAATTAATTATAATACAAATACATAATAACATTTTTCATCTTTTTATTAAAGATATACCCACATTAAAGGGAAACCCATTAAAATCTAACCAGTTTCACACTACTATTATCATTTTGTATATTTTTGTCTAGTACCATTCTGTCTTGCCCACATGCATATGGAACCAGCAGCTTGGGGTGAGCTCATGTCTCCACCATAAGAAACAGAAGAAATGGCTAGCTATTTCACATGATGGGTGCTTGATTAAAATTATGGCACAGGGGCACATGCCTGTAATCCCAGTACTTGGGAGGCTGAGATAGGAGGATTGCAGTTTCAATGCCAGCCTCGGCAACTTAACGAGACCCTGTTTCAAAATAAAAAATAAAAATAAAAAAAGGCTGGAGGTGTAACTCAGAGATAGAATGCCCCTGGGTTCAATCCCCACGACCCCCCCCCAGAATAGTCAAAATTATCATCATCAAATAATTAAATTTAGCCCACATATTTCTTTTTTTTTTTTCGTGGTACCGGGGATTGAACCCAGGGGCGTTTTACCTCCGAGCTACACCCCCGGCCCTATTTTTTTTTATACTTTATTTTGAAATAAAGTATTTCACGGGTCTCACGAAGTTGCAGAGGGCCTCACTAAGTAGCTGAGGCTGGCCACGAACCCAGATCCTCCTGTCTCCGCCTCCCAATTACTGAGATTACAAGCATGCGCCACCACACCGGGCTAGCCCACATATTTCTAACCCTGGTATTCATATTACTTTGCATTCTGCTTTTTCATTTATATTAAAGCTTTGATCCTATACTTTCTTCTACCAACCTCCTCTTCCATATAGTTGGACATTTCTCCCTTCTCTCTGTGATGACTTCTTATCTCCAACAGCTACAATATCCACCAGGTCATTCATTTGGTTGGACATTTGATAAATATATATTGATTGCATGGCCCTGTACGAGGTGTTGGGAAAACCTCAATTAGTAGAATGCAGCCCCTCCCCTCTGGAAGCTACTGTAAAAGAGCAGAAACCTAAATAACCGGGGGTGGTGGTGCACACCTGTAATCCCTGTACTTGGGAGGCTGAGACAGAAGGATCACAGGTTTGAGGACAGTCTCATCAAGTAGTGAGACTCTCATCAACCTAGCAAGACCGTGTTTCCAAATAAGAAATAAAATCGGGCTGGGGGTGTAGCTCGAAGGTAGAATGCCTCTGAGTTCAATCCCCAGTACCACACAAAAAAAAAAGAAAAAGAAAGAAACCTAAATAATTACACCACCCTGGAAGGAGAGCTTTAGTGGAGACTATACCAAATACAGATAGACACAAAGGAGAGAGGGACCAGGAGAGATAAAGTGAACCTCTTAAAGGTGAGGTCCTCTTGAGAGGGTCTTGAAGGATAAGTACAAGTGTGCTGGGAAGGGTGGACTTTTCAGACAAAAGAAGCACTGCATGCAAAGATGCCAGCTTTGAAGAGCTCCACATGATATTGTTCTAGCTGGAGGCAAAGACACACGTAGGGAAGTAACTGGGAGAGAGAGGCACAAGCCACATCACGAAATGCTTCCAGTGCAATGCAAAGGAGTTTATGCCCCAGGCCAAGGGTGACAATTATTTTCTGCAAAGAGCCAGACAGCAAATATTGTAGGCTTTGCAAGCCATACTGCCTCTGCCCAAACCACTCGCATTCTCCCACTGCAGCACAAAAGCAGCCCTGATGGACAATATGCAGATGGATGGGCACGGCCATGTTCCTATAATAGGGCAGTTAAGGCACTTAAATTAGAATTTCACATAATTTTCATGTGTCATAAAGTATTATTATTCTTTGGGGGTTTTTTAACCTCTTAAAAATGCAAAACACATGGAGCTATATAAAAACAGGGAGCGGGCTAGATTTGGCCAGCAGACTGCAGTTTGCAGACTTTTGCTCAAGGCCAGTGATTTCCAGACTTTACTGCACATTAGAATCACCTGGGAGTTCTTAAAACTCTCCACGCCCAAATTATACTGAAAACAAACTCATCGTAATTTCTAGGCATGGGAGCCAGGTGGCTCCGTTTTTCAAATCCCAGATGATCCCAAAGTACAACAAAGTTTAGAAACCACAACTCTGGTCTAAAAGAGCCACCAAAGGGATTTACTGTTTTCAATGGAGGAATGGCATACAGATTTAGACTGCAGAAAGAACACTCTGAAATGAGGAAGACATATACTCACTGTTATGAAAATATGTTCACTTATATTGCTCATCAGAAAAAAAGCAGATTATAAATCGGTCGTGGTGGCGCACGCTTGTAATCCCAGTACTTGGGAGGCTGAGACCGGAGGATCACAGGTTCACGGCCAGCCTCAGCTATTTAGTGAGGCCCTCCAGAACTTAGTGAGACCCTGTTTCAAAATAAAGAATAAAAAATAGGGCTGGGGGTGTAGCTCGGAAGTAGAATGCCCCTGGGTTCCATCCCCGGTACTGCAAAAATAAAAAAAAGAAAGAAAGAAGCAGATTATCAACTATGTATTGTGATACATTTTTTGCTAAGTATAAGAGTATTTAATTAGAAAATAGAAAGAGAAAGGAAAAACTTTGGAAAGAATAATAAAAGATAAACAGTGTTTATCTCTGGGTGGTAAGAGTATAGGTCATGTCTTTTCTGTTTTTATTGTTTATTTGCATCTTCTAAGTTTTCTGCAAAGAACAAATGTTTCTTTTGTTTAAAAAAAGCTTAAAAGAGAGCAAAAGGGTTCTAAACAAACAGAGAAAGATGAGAAGAGGAAGAAAGAGGAAGGGAGAGAAGAAGAAAGGAATTTGAGTATAGGGGTTGAGTATTCCTAATCCAAAAAAATCTGAAATTTGAAATGCTCCAAAACCTGAAACTTTTGAGTGCTGACATGACACTGTAAGTGGAAAATTCCACACCTGACCTCATATGACAGGTGGCAGTCAAAGCACAGGTGCACTAATAATATTGTATAAAATTACCTTCGATTTGTGTGTATATGAAGCATAAATAAAATTTATGTGTATATGAAACATAAATGAATTTCATGACCCCAAGATATCTCATTATGTACACACAAATATTTCAAAAACTAAAATCTGAAACATTTCTGGTCCTAAGCCTTTCAAATAAAGGCTATTTAACCGACTTTTCCTCAGTAGGAAAGATGGACCAGCAGGATGCAAAAACAAAACAGGAGAAACAGGAAGAGACCAGAGGATAAATCATGAGAGCCTGAATTAAAGCAATGACAGCAGAGAATGAAATTTAACACACTTGGACACTAATATCTACCCACAGAGAGCCCCAGCTATCCAGATGTGGACCTCGGACCCACCCTGGCTCTGAGAACAGCTGGGTGGGGGCAGCTCTGCAGCAGGGCCAACCCCAAAAACCTCCACTCTGTGAGTCCTGGTTTCTTGACTCACCTCCTGCTACCATTAAGTTCCCAGCACGATGCAGAATGGGGGCCTCAGGGAGTCCGACACTGAGTTCAGCTCCACCCTGGAGGAGTGATAATTTTTAAGTATTGGAGCAATAGAAGGTACTATGAATGAAATGATCAATAATATATAACGGAAAAAAAAAACTAAAACTTGTGCTGGTAAAAAAAAACCCTAAAATTGAAATACATACAACAGAATAAATATTTATAGTCATCGTATTAGTTAGAGTTCTCCAGAGGAACAGAACCAACCATGAAAGCTGCCATTGATTGTATCATATTACTGATTCTTGTTCGCCAACGAAATGGTCTCTTGGTTTTTAGGGGCCGTCTCCATTTCTCAGGCACCATATTTTCATGAGGGACCTCCCAGTAGAGTAGTGGTTCTTAGCCCTTGCTATATCTTAGAATCAGGTGGGGCTCTTTAAAAATGATGCTCCACCAACAACCTATTAGTTCCAGGAGTAGGGAGGGGGAAACCAGCATCAAGCTTTGTAAAGCTTCCTATGAGACTCTATTTACACATCCAGGTTTGTGAGTAACTACAATAAAGTCGTATTTCTGTCATCTTCCCCACCCCCTATTTATCCCAGGTGAGGAATTTATCTGCCTTGTGAGTATTAAGAGTATAATATATGTTGGTTCATATTCCTCCATTGGGTGGAATCGATGAAGCTATTTTTGTGGTACTGGGGATTGAACCCAGGGGCTTTCTATCTCTGAGCTATACCCCCAGCCCTTTTTATTTTTTATTTTCGTTTTTTTTTTTTTGCTGTACCGGGGATTGAACGCAGGGGCGTTCTACCTCCGCGCTACACCCCCGGCCCAATTTTTTTTTATGCTTTTATTTTTGAAACCGGGTCTTACGAAGTTGCGGAGGGCCTCACTAGGTAGAGAGAGA
>PVJS01057145.1:0-12143 GCA_004027185.1 Glis glis | reverse complement strand
CCGGGCGTGGTGGCGTATGCTTGTAATCCCAGTACTTTGGGAGGCGGAGACTGGAGGATCCGGGTTCTGGGCCAGCCTCAGCTCTCTCTCTTTCTCTCTCTCTCTCTCTCTCTCTCTACTTAGTGAGGCCCTCCGCAACTTCGTGAGACCCGGTTTCAATAAAGGATAAAAAATAGGGCCAGGGGTGTAGCACGGAGGTAGAATGCCCCTGGGTTCAATACCCGGTACTGCCAAAAAAAAAAATGAATATGGGATAAGTAAATTTTGCCTGTTGGGTAGTTTTCCTCTCAAGAGAAAATATAATACTTTTTATACATAGAATATGATGTTTTAGAAAATAATCTGTAATGCATATTTTTTTGCTATGTTTTACCTTGTAAACTAAATAAATATGTCTTGGGTTGAGTAAAATGATTGATTTATAGTTATGGTGAACTCTGTACTACTGACTACAGAGTAATTTTTTCACTTTGAGCAGGCATTGTATCTAAACACAGTTATAATCATATGTGGATCTCATCAATTTTATCATATGCTAGCAAGATACAAAGTCTTTGTGGTTAGGCTATACATTAAATTTTACTTGACTAAACTTAAAATGTAAAATGATATTTAAAGAATAATAATTTAATCAAAGAGCATCAAAGAAAAACCTAAGGTTTTTCCTTTTTTATACTTTTATTGGTGCGTTGTAGTTATACCTCATGAGGTTCAGAGTGATAGAAACACACATGCACACAGCACTTGGTGCGTTGCCCTCTCGATCCCAGCCCATTTCCTACCCCTCTCATACATTTTATTGAGATTGGTATTGATAACTTCGTATATGTAAATAGGATTTCTTGAACGGTTTCCTTCATAAAGTCTACTTTTTTCCCTCTTCCACCTCCCTCCCCAACTCGCCTTCCTCTAATCTACAGATCTCCACATTTATCTGAAGTCCCTTTCATGTCCCAATTTCTCTCTAGCTTCCACATATGAGAGAAGACATACCACCCATCATTTTCTGAGACTGGCTAATCTCACTTAGCATAATATTTTCTAGTTACATCTATTTTCTTGCAAATTTCATGTATCTAATCTAGGTCTTCTGATAATTTTTTCCTCCATTAAAATGCAACTGGTCTGTGTTCCTTTTACTTTAGATATCTGTGCTACTTAATGTGATAAACTTGTACCTTGCCAGAAATTTAGTTATTAGATATTATGGGTGAAACAGTTTTTTTTCCATTACTAGTAGTATGATTCCTAGCACACATATTTCACTGGTGCAGTATCATATTAACCTTATTTTTATGACCTAGTCTGAGAAGTCACATAAAGTCATCTTTTACCACATTCTATTGAGTTAGTCACAATTCCATCCAGATTCAAGGGAAAAAAGACACAGATCACATTTTTCTCCTTCCTTCCTTCCTTCCTTCCTTCCTTCCTTCCTTCCTTCCTTCCTTCCTTCTTCCTTCCGTATTTCTTTCCTTTTTTTTGTGTGTGTGGTACTTAGGATTGAACCCAGAGGCATTCTATCTCTGAGCTACACTTCTAGCCCTTTTTGATTTTTTTATTTTGAAACATTGTCTCACTAGGTTGCTGAGAGTCTCATTACACTGCTGAGGCTCTCCTCAAATCTGTAATCCTCCTGTCTCAGCCTCCCAAGTTCTGGGATTACATGCATGCACTACCACTCCATACACAGATACCACTTTTCAAAGGGAGGTTGGCAACATCACATGGCATATAGAAGACCGTAAGAAATGGAAGGTAGTCTGGCTGCCTTTGGAATATATCATCTGCCAATACCCCTTTTATATTTATACACAAGCACACACTTGATCCTAATGAATAGACCCTGTTATCTATATCTACGGTTATGTACCACATAGTGACCCTTCAATCAACAATGGAACAAAAAGATGTCTAATGGTGGCCCTGTAAAATTATAATGGAGTTGAAAAATTCCTATCACCTAGTGATGCTGTGACATTATAACATTGTAGTGAAATTCATTACTTGTGTGTTTGTGTTGATACTGGTGTAAACAAACCTTCCAGTAGTATAAAAGAATATGTACATAATTATACATATTATAATTATGTACAGTACATGTTACTTGATAATAAACATCTATGTTAATACAACATACATTGACTGTAGTTCACTCTTCACTGTTACGAGAAAGTACACTCTTTCTACTTATAATAAAAAGTTTATTGAAAAACAGCCTTAGGTGGGTCCTTCAAGAGATATTTAAGAAGGCTTTGGCCTTGTTAGCGTAAGAAGTGACAGGTTCATGAATATTATTGCCCCTAAAGATTTCCAGTAATATTTACATTGATACAGATAACTCCATGTATGAACAAAGGATTCTTTCAATTGTTTCCATCGTCAGATCTCCGCTTATTTTGCAATCCATTCCTCTGTTGATGGACACCTAGGCTGATTCCATAGTTTGTCTATCATAAATTTTTTGCTACAGACATGGAAATGCATCTATCCCCATATTAATCTGACTTCAATTCCTTTGGGAAGATCCCCAAGAGTGTTATGGCCATGTTATATGGTATCTCCATTCCCAGTCTTTGAAGGACTGATCTTCATAGCCGCTGTACTAATTTGCAGCACTACCCACAATGGATAAAGTTCCTATTTCCCCATATCCTCATCAGTATTTATTGTTGTTTGACTTCATGATTATTGCCATTTTAATTGGAGTTAGATGGAATCTCAGTGTCGTTTTGATTTTCATTTCCCTGATTGCTAATGATGTTGGACATTTTTTCATATATTTATTGGCTATTTGTATTTTTTCTTTTAAGAAGTGTCTATTCAGAACTATTGCACATTTTTAATTGGGTTCTTTGTTTTTTTAGTATTGATTTTTTGAAGTTCTGTGTATATTTTAAATATTTATTCTCTATCAGATGAATAGTTAAGATTTTCTCCCATTCTGTAGGATCTCTCTTTAGGTTCTTAAAAATTTCCTTTGCTGCACAAAAGTTTTTTTATCTGATGCCATCCCATTTACTGATTTTTGTTCAACAAAAAGTTTAAAAAGAGAAATTTTGAAAATAGAAAACAGCTTATGGGATAAGGATATAAAGAAAGAAAATATTTTTCTAGAATGTGTTTCTGTTTGAAGTTGGGTTATTACAAAAGTCAAAAGCTTATAAAATTAAGAACTTTATAAAGCAAAAAAATTTCAGTAAGTTAAGATTAATTTATTATTCAAGGGAGAAAAAGTATTTTATAAATTCAGTGCAGCCTAACTGTCTAGTGTTTATAAAGTCCGTAGTAGTCTATGGTAATGTTCTAGAACTTTACATTCAGTCACTGTCTAAGAACAAGTTAGAGTCCTGCAGGCTCCATTTGTGCTGTTTTATCTTTTATACTGTATTTTTACTATAGTTTTCTATTCTTAGATTTAAAAATACCATTATGGCACAATTGCCTCCATATTCATATAGTAATGTGCTATATAGGTATGTGGTGTAGGAGCTAGCCTTGGTGTGTAGTAGGCTATTCCATGTAGGTGTAACTGCACTCTATGATGCTCCTATGAGAACACTGTTCTCAGGACGTATTCTTGTTGTTACAGGATGCATGACTATATTTCTGCCAGTGATTGTACCTCCTTTACCATGGTTAGAGAAGTGAATGCATCTATGGGAAATGGAAACTGGAGGAAACACCAAAGAGGAAAGTTGAGTCCAGTGTGCCTTTTGGTGTGGAAGTCACAGGAGCAAGCACTGAAGACCATGCAGTGACTACAAATTTCATAAGATTCTTTAAAATGCTGAATGCCCCTATGTTTGTTCCTGTGTTATTTTCTGACTGTTTCCCTAGAGGGATTTGAAGTAAAAGAAAAAAAAACTTTAAAACCAAAAGAGCATATATTTGTCTTTGAGCACACCAAGAAAATGTTGAGCTGGAGAAAGGATAAGCTGCTAAGGAGGCCAGTGTGGGAGCGAGAGGAGCCCCCAGAGAAAAAGTGTGTAGTGTCAACAGCTAAAGAGGAAGGAAAGCAGGCTGGGTCCACAGGGACCACACAAGGACAAAGAGAAGCCCAGGAAGCTGACCTTCACCTTAGAGGTGAAATCCTGGGGATTTGACAATCTGAAACCCCTAGCCAAGTCCTAAAATGGCTTAAAGCAAGCCTATAGTAACTATGGCAGCTAAATCAAGACAGTATCCAAAAGTAAAAAAATAAATAAATAAACAAATACATATACCAGAATATAATCAGGATTGTTTGCAATGGCCAATGTAGTATTATGAGTCTTTTCTTTCTGTCCCCTCCATCAGTTCTATTTGTCTATTTTCTCTCTGTTTTCTTCACTCCTCACTCTTTATACTGTGCTATTTTTAAGTTAATTTTAGTGTCTGCTTTTCCTTTTACACTTAGCAAAAATGGAAAGAAAGAGGAAAAACTTAAAGATCATCTCATTCAACACTCTCATTCTAACAAACAGAAAGCCCCAGGGAGGTAGTGACGTGCTCAGAGTCAGTGTGGATTATCGGTCATCGCATAGTTGGAGATGAATGTCCCTCTGCCCACCCTCATGTGTCTCCCACCACACTAGACAGCTTTTCCAGCCTAGCCTGGGGCCGACGTTCCACAAAAAGAAAACTGTAAAACTGGAAAGGTCCTTGTGTCAATTTGAGTTCTCTATGAAGCTGATACCAAGATAGAATTAGAAGGGCATGAGATTTATTGGGGGAGGCACCTATGAAGAATAAAGGATAGAAGATGAGAAGAGAGGGAGAGAATCACTTCCGACCACAATGGCAGTCTGGCACTGTGAAGGAGAAAGGGGAATGAAGACAGAGCCTCTGACTGCTATGGAACACGGAGACAATCTCAGCCAGGTTGATAGATCCAGAAAAAACGCCGACATTAGAAGAGACCTGCATTGGGCATCCATGTCCTGGCTTTAATATCATCATCACCGCTCAGTCATCATCTGGGTGTGGGGGGGAGTGGTGCAAACACAGAGTGGGCCCCAAAATAAAGAGCTAGTGATTTAGGCCCACTACACTCCTTGCAACCACTTCTCTCTTGGAGTAGACCTGAGTTGTACAAGCCTATGCCTGCCTCAGTTCCCTCTGCATAATTTACTTTAAATAGACCTATAGCAAGGTGGGTGAGGGTGTTAGCTGTCCATTTCTGTGTAAGAATTACAACAAACATAATGGCTTTAGACAACATACTGATAAACATCTCATAGTTTCTGTGGGCAGAGTCTGCACACCATTTATCTGGGTTCATTGTAGGGCTGTCATCACTGTGACAGCTGGAGCCAGTGTGGTGGCACATTCCTCTAATCCCAGTACTTGGGAAGCTGAGACAGGAGGATTGCAGGTTCAAGACCATCCTCAGCAATGTAGCAAGGCTCATAACAACAAGCGAGACTCTCAGCAACCTAGCGAGACCCTGTTTGAAAACAAAAATTAAAAAGGCTAGAGTGTAACTCAGAGGTCAGATGCACATGGATTCAAACCCCAGTACTACCACACACACACACACACACACACACACACACACACATACACACACACACAGTGACAGCTGGGTTTTCCTCGGAGGCTCAACCGGGGAAGGATCTGCTTGCAACTTCACTTGGCAGTTGGCAGAATCCAGGTCTCTGTTTGTGAGAATGAAGCCTTCGTGTCTCAGTGCTGTTGGTCACCAGCCGCCCACCCTGTGTTCTTTGTCATGTAATCTTCTCCATAGAGCAGCTCACAACATTTCAGCTTGTCTCTTCCATCTAGAGTGGGAGGCAGTTTTCCAGCAGTGTGGACATTGCAATCTTAAGTAATATGATTATTACATGCATGCAATTTTCTATGCTATTTTATGTTAGAAGGAAACCATGGGTCTCATTCATACTCAAGTGGAGGGGAATATAGAAGTTCATGAGGACCAGAGGATAGAAATCAACGGGCCACCATAGACTATGTCTGCTACAGTGGGTGACTCTGTGTATTGGGCAGAAGGGCTGCTGAGCACTGCACACATGAGCCTTTGGATTTTTCTCTCCTGAGACTAAGACCTTGATGGATTTAAAAGTAAGGCTGTCCAGGATCTCAAATTATCTTGACCATTCATGAGCAACTCTTCTACGAGGTCAGTGCATTGGTTTATTGTAATGTGTACATGTTATTGGAGTGAATTTCATGGGATCTCATACTTAGAAGACAATTATTATGTAAATTTCGAAGAACTAAAAATGCTTCTTTTTGTTCACACTCTA
Organism: Glis glis; assembly: GCA_004027185.1. Classification (NCBI taxonomy): domain Eukaryota; kingdom Metazoa; phylum Chordata; class Mammalia; order Rodentia; family Gliridae; genus Glis; species Glis glis. The sequence goes on along the minus strand of PVJS01057145.1, from coordinate 5,895 downwards.
TATTGCCAAAATACTATTTTACTTGGATTCATCCATACTTAATCAATCCAGACTTAATCATCCATACTTAACTTTCTGAAGCCTCAGGTTATACACTCACTGTCTCCGGCTCTCATTCGGAAGTCTGATGTTATTCTATCAGCGATGAATGCTCTCCCGGACAAATACATGACTTCATCTTCACCCTCATTAGGTCATTGCTCAAAATGTACCCTCTCCGGGAAGTTTATTCCACCAAATTGTTAAAATTGCAACCCACCCCTTTCTTCAACACTCTTAATACCCTTTGCCCAAATTTGTTTTTTCTTCATCATACTTAGTTTTCCAATACACTGTGTATCAATGCTTATTTATTAGATTTCTTGTTTATTGTCTGTTTGTACCTTGTAGAATATAAGCTTGATGATGACAGAGATCTTTGCGGCTTTGTCCATTCATGTATCTTTAGTACTGACAATATCTAGTAGACTATAGGCACCAAACAAAAATTTCACATAGATTGGATTTAATCTTTTCAAGCAACTCTTTGTGGTATAAATACTTCCAGCTTAAAAGTGAGGAAACCAATGCAGAAATGAAGCAACTTTCCCTGATCATTCAACTACCAATTGGCATAACCTGGAATTAAAATCCAGGTGGTTTGACTGTAGAATCTGGTCTCATTAAACCAGGAAATAATGCCTTCGACTGAGAGAAAGGTAAATGGATATGCAATCTTTGTACTTCATATTGCCTATAAAGACAAAGCCAACCCTTCTTGATAAATTGCATCTTTATTCCCTTACCACCCCTTCAGAAGTGAAAGTCCACACTTGCAGAATTTGTAGAAAAATACATATAGCTGCAAAATATTTCATCATACACATGTACATTTTGCTTTAAATATTGTTAAATTTCCCTTTAAGGAATATGAGAAAGATTCCTCCCCCACCAGAATTCTAAAATTTTTCCCCTTAGTTAGCAAATAGAAAGGAAACCTTTTAGTACATCTTTCTTGTTAATATGACTCATTAGTGAGGAGAATGTCTGAACGGATTTAAGTAAATGACTGTGCAGAGGTTCTCAGGCACTTTATAGATCTCAATGCTGGTGTAGTTTATTCTGCTTAATGAATCTTTCTCTCTTTAAGTAAAATATTCCCTTCAAGTTAAATTTCACATCAAAATCTGTGTCAAAATTACCTAAGATTGACCTTGGAGGAAACCATACCAAAAAGATAATTGGCATAGTCTGATCAGGGAATTCCTGGGCAAGGTGGTTGCTTTTGAGGAAGATTTTGAGGAAGCATTAAAAATAATGCTTCACCGGATGACTTTCCTAATATCCAACAATATATCATGAGTATTGTAATAGAAAAGTGCTGAATCAGGAGGCATAGAACCCAAGATTTATCCCTGCTGCTGGTTTGTCTTATGGGGTGGCATCATGTCAGGAACTTTTATTATCTGGGCCTCAGATATTTTATTCAATGAAAAGTCCTATGGGATAGTCCCCACTGTGCCTTCCGGCCCTTCCATGACCCGTGACTCCATGGATATGGAATAAACTCAGAGTACATTCATCTCAACAGTAAAGCTGTATGAAGCAGCGTTCCGTACTGAGACTGATTTTAACAATAAATTGTACACCTGAGTCTGAGTGTGTCTTAAGTACTGATGAACTAATGCAGCCCAGTTGTCTATTAAATTTTTTATTTTATATGGATGGTGGAAGGGACCTGAGGAAGACAGTTGTGTACCTATCTTAGATATTGTATTGGTGGGTTATTTCCTGAAACAGGATTGTATAGCAAAGCACTCCAAAACTCAGTGGGTCACAACAGTAAACATTCATTCATGTGTTCAAAGGTCACAGGTTGAATACAGTTGTCTCATCTAATTTGCCTATAGGCAATCTACTTCACACTGTGGGTCAGCGAGGGCTGGCTCCAGGTTATAGACTGGACTCTAATCTACTCCATGTAGGTTTGATCTAGAAACCAGGTTGATGGGGACATCAGTTACTACCAGAGGTTATTCTCATGGCAGATTCTTAGAGCACAAAAAATAAGCCAAACCAAGTTCATGTAAGGCTTATGCCTTGGTTACAAATGCCAGCATTCCATTGACCAATGCAAGTCATTTGACCATACCTAATGTCAAGGAACCAGGAAGTATGGTCTGCCCACCTCAAGGTATAGCATGGATGTGAGTATAGAGTAGTAAACAATTGACAATAATTCAATCTATCACAGGGGCAAGAAGAAGGGAGGACACATAGGTTCCGAAACCTAGTTTCATAGACTGGTTCTGAGTCTTATGAAATGTGAAAGTTTTACCCAATTAAACAAGTGTTACAAAATCCATCTGCTAGAGTGGGGACTGGAAGAACACAGTGCCATTTTGCTCATGGGAAATTGCTACAGTTTTTTTTATTTGGAGTGGAAGTGCCTGGGACACATCCCTTTGGTCAAGGAAAGAGTACCCTGTAAGGCAAGTGTCCCGGTGTGCTGTGGCTCTCAAACAGAGCTTTAGGAGATGGCTTTCACTAAGCACCACAAGGACCTGTGCAGATGGGGTTCTTAAAATTAAATTGGGAACATAGCATGTTGTTATAGTTAGATATAAAATGTCCCCAAAGGGCTCTTTTATCAATGTTTGGAGCTGATGTAATTGAGTCATGAGGGTTGTAATCTCAGCAGTGGATAAATCCATTAAAATAATTTAAACTAGTGGTGACCCAGGCCAGTAGGGTGTGGCTGAAGGTAGGTCCCTGGTGCAGCCTTGGGGATTATATATGGTTCCTCCTCCCCTGCTCCCTCTCTTGCTTCTGGCCTCCATGATGTGAGTACAGCCCATGTGCTCTCCCTCTCTATGCTTCCTGCTGCCATGTCCTGAGATCTTCGGGCCCCAGCCTCACAAGGACTGAACCAGAAATTGTAAGAAAGTTAAGTGGTCAGTCTTTTAGATTATAGCCGCAAGAATGCTGACAGGAACACATGTGTTAATAGACTGAATTGTGTCCTCCTAGATGTATTCGTATATTGAGGCCATGACCCCCAGCATACCTCATAATGCAATTGTATTTGGATATAAAGTATTTAAAGAGGTAATTAAGGTCAAATGAAGTTGTATGTATGTGTCAAATGAAGTTGTATGTATGTGCCCCAATCCAATATGACATCTAAGAAGAGGAAGAGATACCAAGGATACACACACACATAGAAAAGGGTATGTGAGGGTGTAGCAGGAAGGTGGTCACCTACAAGCCAAGGAGAGACACCTCAGGAGAAACTATATGTATCTATAGCTTGATCTTTGAGTTTTAGCTTCCAAAACTGTGAGACAACAAATTACTGTTGTTTAAACCACCCAATCTGTCATATGCTGTTATGGAAGCCCTAGAACATGAATACAGATTTGATACTGAGAAGTTTGATGCTGCTATAACAAATACCTAAAAATGTGGATGTGGCTTTGTGGAATACAGACCTGTGTTAGTCAGCTTTCCATTACTATAGCAAATACTTGAGAAAATCAACTTATAAGAAGAAAAGTTCATTTTGGCTCAGTTTTGGAGATTTTAGCCCATGATCAATTGGCTACCTTGCTGTTAGACCTGTGGGAAGGCAGTGCATCTTGGTGGAGAGTGCATAGTGGAGCAGTGCCGCTCACTTCATGGTTGGTACATGGAAAGAGAAGAGAGGAAGGAGCTGGGGTCCCACTGTCCCCTTTCAGGGCACACCCCAAATCACCTAAGTTCTCCAACTAGTGCATACCTCTAAAGTTTCAACCACTTTCCAATAATGCCATGAGCTAGAGACACATAGCCTTTGGGAGACATTTTAGGTCCAAATTACAGAATTCTGCATCTGGTCCCCAAAGATTCATGTCTGTGTCACAATGCAATATGTGTTTAATCCATTCCCAAGATTTCCCAAAATATCAAGGGTTCCAGTGTTGTTCAAAAGTTCAAAGTCTCTGAGACGCAAGGTAAACAGCTAAGAACCCCTGTAAAGTCAAAAAGAAAGTTATGTACTTCCAAGATATATGGTGGGCCAGGCATGGAACAAACATTGTTATCCTGAAAGGATGGACAGGAATATAGCAAGGAGGGATCAGGCCAAAGTAAGACAGAAACCCAGAATGACAAACATTAAATCTTAAGGCTCCATGTCCAGCATCTGGGAAACGTGTTGAAAGGACATGGGCCTCAAAGGACTCGTGCAGCCCTTCTCCTGTGGCTGTGCTGGTTACATCCACACAGTCACTCGCTCACACTAGCTTTGCACACTGCCCGCAGCTTCCCCTAGCAAACATTTGGTGTTCCTGCCATTCTAGTTTCCTGGGGGTCTCCCTTGCAGCTTCAGCTTCCCTCTCACAGCTCACACATCACCTGTCAGAACTACTTCTGGGGACTTTGGCCCTGCCACACACTGCCTGGCCTCCCTGGTGGAAGCCTCTCTGTCTCCATAGCTCTTGCATTCTGTGTGCCTGCAAAACCAATACCATACGGACGACACCAAGATCTGCTGCCAGCACAAGATGTACCTAAGCCCACTTGAACCACAGCTGCAGGGGCCTCCATGTGACACACTGGCAGGACACTGGAAATGATTTCCTAAAGCAGAAACAAGTGAATCCAAAATTTTTGCCATGGGTTAGGATGATGGCCTTTAGTCCTGTTGTCAACAGAGTTCTCATTACCATCTGAAACCTTATCAGCAAAGCAGAGACTGTGGACATTTGAGAAAGTGAACTATGCAGCACATTTTATTTTCTTTATATTAAAATTTAAACAATTCTTTGCTTACTAAAATTTTTGGAAATTGTCTTTTAATTATATAGAAAGAAAACCAATGACAAATGATCATACTACTTAGAGACTATTATTAAAGTTCTATTTTTATTTCTTTCTTGTTTTCCCCCATGCCAGTACATTAATAAAACTGATATTATTCAGCTGAGTGTGGTAGTGCACACCTGTAATTCTAGTACTTGGGAGGCTGAGATGGAGATTTTCAGGTTCAAGGGCAGCCTCAGCAACATAGTGAGACCCTCAGCAACCTAGTGAGACCATGTTTCAAAATAAAAAATTATAAAGGCTCAGGGTGTAGCTCAGAGGTAGAATTCACCTGAATTCAATTCCCTGTACCCCTCCCCTAAAATTGATATTACTCTTTAATTAAAATCAAATATTTTGTTGTTGCTTTTAATATTATAACATTCTTCCTGGTTAGTAAACTCTTCAAAATATTCAATTAATTTTATGGCATTATGTTATATATATATGTGCTAACATTTATTTAACCATTTCTTTTTTTCTCTCTTCCATTTATCTTTTCTTCTTCCTTGCCTCTCTCTTGGTTACTCTTATGCATTTAGAATTTATCAGATTTTTTATTTAGCTATTTTTAATATAGTAATTTATTGATGCATTGTAGTTATACATTTTGATAGGTGTCAGGGTATTAGAAGCATGCATGCACACATTGCTCATTTAGTCCTCCCTCAAATCCCACCCTATTCCTTCCCCCTTCCCTCCTTTTCGTGCTCAGCATAGTGATTAACTGATAAGTTTGTGTATATACATCGTGCGCATTAGTGTATTTCCCTCTTACCCTTTCCCATCTCCCTCAGTTACGTCCCCTTCTTAGCTCCTCTAAAGTTTTCTCCTTTGGCCAGGCGTGGTGGCGCACACTTGTAATCCCAGTACTTTGGGAGGCAGAGACAGGAGGATCCGGGTTCGCGGCCAGCCTCAGCTCTCTCTCTTTCTCTCTCTCTCTCTCTCTCTCTCTCTCTCTACTTAGTGAGGCCCTCTGCAACTTCGTGAGACCCCGTTTCAAAATAAAGTATAAAAAAAAATAGGGCCGGGGGTGTAGCGCGGAGGTAGAACGCCCCTGGGTTCAATCCCTGG
>PVJS01057144.1:0-12131 GCA_004027185.1 Glis glis | reverse complement strand
ACTGCACGTGGAGAGTCAGAGGAACCAGTAGCTGGTCGAACGGTCTAAGAGCTGGAGTCTTAGGATCGGAGCAACCACTAATTCAGTCCCAGTCCAAGACGTGAAGATCAGGAAGCTCTTCGGAGAAACGATGGTGAAGTTTCAGTTCCAAGAGCTGGAGGCCGAGAAGATCAAGAAGCTCTTCAGAGAAAGGCGAAGCGGGCGGCTGATGATCTCAGGCGAGAGCAGATGCGTTTTTTTTCGGAAAGAGTCGCACGCACTCTACGCGGCTTCTCCCTCTTTATCTAAGTCCGCACCTATCAGAATCCTGCTGCCTACATTCAGGGCAGGGCTTTCTCTTTAATCTGCTGTTACACACCCAAAATCACATAATCTTGGGTGTGTCATGATCAGGTCAAGTTGACAACCTAGATTAACTATCACAACTGGACTCAGAAAAACAGACACAGGAGCCCCATTTTGAGGCCTAGTTGAGAAGAGGGCTAGAGGAGTCTAAGGTTTGTTTGGTCAGAAAGTTTATGTAGATTGTGTTCAAGGAAAGAAGAGACATTCATCTTTCTTCTGAACAATATGACCTTCCCTTTTTTGCTGCCTCGTGTTCACTGAGGACCAGCTGAACCATCTGGTAGGAGAAGACATTTGCGAAATGGTGCAAGTCACCAGGCATTGAATGAGAGGTGTTCATATGAAAATAAAAAGAAAAACAAAGATAAATGGTTGGAGTAGACCACAAACCCAGTTTCCAAGTTCAGAGGGTAATCTCAGTCTCAATATTCTGTATGGGGAAGGGAGACGGGGGCGGGGGAAGCCCACCGAGTGCTGTGTGCAACATGTATGTCACTATCACTATGAACTACATTATGATGTGAGACTGTAATGCACCAATAAAAGTATAATTTTTTTTAAAAAAGACTTCTAGAGCCAAGTACTGGGATTACAACACATGGCTTCCTTGTGTTGTAATCCCAGTACTTGGGAGGTTGAGACAGGAGGATTGCAGGTTTGAGGATAGCCTCAGCAATTTAGTGAAGCTCTCAGCAACCTAGCAACCTAGTGAGACCCTGTTTCCAAATAAGAAATAAAATCAGCCTAGGGTGTAGCTCAGAGGTAGAATGCCTCTGGGTTCAGTTCCCAGTACCACACACACAAAAAAAAGATTTCTAGATTTTGGGCCTGAGGCATCTTTATTTATTATTCATTTATTTATTTATTTATTTATTTATCTATCTATTTATTTATTTATTGTGTGTGTGTGTGTGTGTGTTTTATTGGGGATTAAACTCAGGGGCATTCTACTTCTGAGCTACACCCCAAGCCCCCTTGTTTATTTTTTGCTTTTTGAAACAGGGTCTTGCTAGATTAGTGAGGGTTTTGCTGCATTGCTGAGGCTGTCTTCGAACATAAAATCCTCCAGTCTTAGCCTCCTAAGTGCTAGGATTACAGGTATGCGCTACCACACCCAATCTGAGACATCTTTAGATGGTGGCGTGCGAATGGCAGTAGCAGTCTGATGGATTTCCTGGTTTGCAGCATGTCCTTGGTGATGGCATAAACATCAGCATCACAGACATGGTTATTACCAGAGCAGAGCACGAAATATGTAGACAAAGGATTGAGAAAACATTCATGACAGCAGGACCCAGTCCTGGGTCTGCCAAGAAGGGACCTTCCTCACTCACCTGTGAGGCTGGGAACACCGTAAGCCAGGTACCAAGCCCCTTCTTTCAAGAGGGCTTTGTAAGCTACATAAAGCCAAACTCAGCTCCTTAAATCTGTCTGTTCATATTAGATGTTATACATCATTCTTAAATATGACATTTGGGTCAAAGTCTTGGTTGTATAATCAATGTTTTTCAATTATTTCTTGTTATAAGGAAGATGGATTCTTACTGAACTTATGCAAATAATTATATTGCCACTGAAATGAATTTACAAATTCTGGTGGTTTTAGCCTGCCATTAAAAAAAATACCATAGACAGGTGATTTAAACAACAGAAATGAATTTTCTCAGAGTTTTTTGAGCCTGGAAGTTCCCCTAGGGGTGTAGGTGGTGTCTTCTCACTCCATACTCACATGGCTTCCTTGTGCAAGAGTGGGGAGCTAGGAAGGAGGATGAGTATGAGCTCTTGCGTCTTTTTATTTTTTTCTCTCTTTTTTTTAGTACTGGGGATTCAATCCAGGGACATTCTACCTCTGAGCTACGCCCCCAGCCCTTTTTATTCTTTTTTTGCCTCTACCGGGGATTGAACCCAGGGGCATTCTACCTCTGGGCTTCAGCCCCAGTCCTATTTTTTATTCTTTATTTTTCCAAGTTGATGTTTTTTTTTTCTTTTTTTTGCGGTACCGGGGATTGAACGCAGGGGCGTTCTACCTCCGCGCTACACCCCCGGCCCTATTTTTATACTTTATTTTGAAACCGGGTCTCACGAAGTTGCGGAGGGCCTCTACTAAGGAGAGAGAGAGAGAGAGAGAGAGAGAGAGCTGAGGCTGGCCGCGAACCCGGATCCTCCGGTCTCGCCTCCCAAAGTACTGGGATTACAAGCGTGCGCCACCACACTATTCTTTATTTTTGAAACAGGGTCTCACTAAGGTTGCAGAGGGCCTCACTAAGTAGCTGAGGCTGGCCGCGAACCCGGATCCTCCGGTCTCAGCCTCCCAAGTACTGGGATTACATGCGTGTGCCACCATGCCCGGCTCTTATTCTTTATTTTGAAATAGAGTCTCGCTAAGTTGCTGAGGCTGGCCTCCAACCTGTTATCCTCCTCCTATCTCAGCCTCCTAAGTCCTGGGATTACAGGTGTGCTCCACTGTACCAGTCTTCTTTGGTGTTTTCTTATAAGAACACCAATTTTATTGGATCAAGGCCTCGCCCTTATGATCTCCTTTACCCTTAATTACTTTCCTAGAGGCCTCATCTCCAAAAACAGCCACACTGAGAAGTAGGGTTTCAACACGTGACTTGGGGGAAGGGAGACTTTACAGCTTCCATTCTAAAATTTTAGTCACGAGTCAAGTAAACACAGTAATACAAATTGATTCACTGGTTTATATAAAATAGTTGGCTCTTGTCTTTGCTCCACTTTCTTTTTTTAATACAAATTATGTTTTTGGCAGATGGAACAAATTAAGTTTACCTGCTCAATACAAGGACTAATGCTTTTTATCAACATGTATGGAGAAGACTTTAAAGATTTTCTTTTATTCTGATATGCTGCTGCTTCGGGGGGGTCCCAGAGCCCCCAACGGGAACAGAGGCTTAAAGTTCAAGTGAGTGGAGGGAGTTGCAGTGGGAAGGGAAAAGTCTGATAGGGTAGACAAAAAAGATGGGGAAGGTAGGGGCTTGAAGAGGAGTCTATCAAACAGGAAGGAGGGGCAGAAGCAATGGGAAGGGAGAGGTCTTGGGGATGTCACTTTGGCGAAGCCATCTAAGTTCCCAGCTATCTTTAGCACAGTAGTATCAACAAGAAAGGAAGCAGGCAGAGTCAATGCTGCAGCAACAGAGCTGACCTGCAGCGGGGGTTTCAGTGGAGGGGAGCCACTGAGAAGCGTCCGTGCTCTTCACTAAAGACACCTCGACAGCCGAGGCCCGGGCTCCAGCCGGGGCTCCAGTCCAGACCCTGTGTTCCAGACAGAAAAGCCTGGACTCTACCCAGTGTCCTACAAACAGAGAAGCCTGGGGTTCTAGCCCCATTTCTAGAGTATACTCGGAATCTTAAGAACGAAAAATGTCTTTACCAGTCCTCAGCAGACTGTCATTTAGAGCACTGGTTTGGATCAGGAGTCAGAGTCACTTCTGGATCCTTGATCATTCAGGAGTAAAGATGAAGCCTTTAAAGGTGTGCACTTGGACCGGGTGGCTGAGACAGGAGGATCACAGGTTCGAGAACAGCCTCAGCAAGTAGTGAGACTCTCAGCAACTTAGCGAGACCCTGTTTCAAAACAAAAAATAAAAATGGGCTGGGAGGTAGAATGCCCCTGGATTCGATCCCCAGTACCGCAAAAAAAAAAAAAAAAAAAAAAAAAAAGGAAAAGATGTGCACTTGGAATCTTGGGTGAGAGGCCCAGGGATCCAATGATGAATCTGATCCTATCTCAGTCATGACACTATAACTTAAAAAATTATTATGACAGCTACCATCTGGATATTAAATGTCTCCCAAAGACCGATGTGTTAAGTAAAGACTTAGTCCCCAGCTTGGTGTTATTGGGAGGTGATAGAACATTTAAGAGGTGGGGCCTAGTGAAAGGCTTTAGGTCATTGGGGGGTACCCTCAAAGGGAACTGTGAGACCCTAGCCCCTTCCCCTCATTCTTTTCACTTCCTGGCTTCCATTAGGTGAGCAGCTTTGATCCATCACGTGCTCCCCACCACCACAAGCTGCCTCACCACAGGCCCAAAAGCATGGCAGCTAAACAACCATAGAGTGAAACCTCTGAAACTGGGAGACAAAATGAACCTTTTCTCTTTTTAAGTTTCTTATCTCAGGTATTTTGTTACAATAACAGATAGCTGACCTACACAACGACACTTGTTAAAACATTAAGGAAGGGAGACAGGTGTGGTGGCACATGCCTGTAATCCTAGTACTTGGAAGTCAGAGACAGGAGGATCACAGGTTTGAGGCCACTCTCAGCAACTTAGTGAAACTCTCAGCAACTTAGTGAGGCCTTGTTTCAAAATAAAAGATAAAAGGGGCTGGGAGTATAGCTTGGAGATAGAATGCCCCTGGTTTCAATCCCAGTAACAACAACAACAACAAAAAGTAAGGAAGACTTCATTCAAGACTGTTACCATAGGTGCATAAAGCATAGGCGCTCAGCAAAGGTAGACACGGAAGCCCAAGGGTGAGCCTAGTTGAGAAGCCTCACTAAGGTTCGGTTAAGGAGTCTTTGTTGGGGCTTATACCTTTTAGTGCTTGGAATGCTTTGGATTGCAAAGCCCAATTCTAAAAAATCTTACTAGTGTTTTTGTTAAAGAAATTCATGTTAAAGAAATCAGTAGAAGACTTAGTCTTTCTCCTGCTCATTTTTCTAATATTCAGTGTTTAGGCCCAAGGGACCTGAATAGGTTGCAGACTCAGGGATTCTTTCTGTAGTGGTCACTGGTATTCTTGCAAGGGCTGGAAGAACAATGCTGGGATGTGGCGCCATCAAGACTTATAGCCGCAAGGGCTGTACAGAGGTTCTCAAGCTTTAGTTACATAAAGAATGTCAGAGGCATGTGTTAAAGTACAGAGTCCCAGGCTATATCCAGACCTTCTGAATTAGAATTTCTGTAGACACAAGGAATCTGCATGTCAACACCCTCCTCAAAATGTTGCTGATACAGGTGGTCCCTGTTCAGGTGCTTTGGGCTGTTATGAGACCACCTCTTCCAAATATAAACCATCACATGTGAATTGGTGTTTCCAGCCTCACCTCTTGTACTCCCTTCCAGACAGGTGATCTCACACCTCTGAGATAGGACTCACCTGCCCACACCTACAGGCCTCAGGTGCCTTGACTGGAGCTGATGGCCCTTCCAGTCTCTGCCTGCCCTGCCTGAAGTCTCAGGACTCCTGAGCCCCCTTGAACTTTATTTACCTCAGAACCACATCTTTATCCTTCAGTTTCCATGAATTCTCTGGTTCCTAACTGCCTGTCTGGTTCCTGACTCAAGTTCCATTGTAGCACAAGCCTGCCTCAGCTGTCCTGGTCCATCTCCAACATCCTCTATCATCTCTGATGCTGGTGTGACAAAATATCTCCTGCTCCTTCCTCACCATGCTACTCATAAGTGCACACCCTTCTCAGCTGTACTGGTCATAGTCATGACTTACTGGGACAATCTTAGGAAACAGGCCCTCCTGAGAATTCCAGGAAACATGCTCCCACAAGTCAACTGGATGTTGCCCTTGCTTTTCTTGTCTAAGCAGTAGATTCTCCTTGTTTGTAGCCAAACCAACCATGGTACTTTTACAAACATTGTATGTGTGAACAGATGGGCTTTTTATAAATCAGACTATATTGTAAGTAATCCAGGGCAACTCTTTATCAAAAGGAATCCAAAGAAAAATCTTACAAAATAAGAAATTTATTTTGTTGCTTCCTAAAACATGATTTACTGCTTCCCAAAGCTGGATTTCCAAGCATGGGCTATCCCTTAAATGGCACACGGATTCTCTGCCATCTGAGAGCTGTTTGCTACTCTGCAAGGCTCTTTGCAGTATATTCAAAATAAATGAATCTCATCCAAGCTGCATGCCTTAGCTACCTCATTTAAGCATTTGTATCTCGCGTGAGAGAACCAGAGTTTTGGATGTTGTGTTTAAAGACTGAAGGACCTTTCTGAAATATGCTTTAAAACATTTTTAGATTAAGTGTGACTGCACATGCAAGCTTTTGTTGGTGGCAATGGTTTGTTGTTGCTATTGTTGCTTAGCACTAGAAAAACAGAAGTTATGGGAGTTGCAGGTGAACTGTTCATGGAGGAAATGCAGTGACTACTCTGCTTTCTACAACAGCCCTCTTGGGGTTGGCACTATATACTGGGGATTGATCCCAAGGGCATTCTACCTCCGAGCTACACCCCCAGCCCTATTTTATTTTTTATTTGGAAACAGGGTCTCACTAAGTTGCTGAGGCAGGGCTTCAAACTTGGGACCCTCCTGACTCAGCCTCCCGAGTTACTGGGATTACAAGCATGCGCCACCGCACCCGGCGGCACTATGTACTTTTTGAAGAAGAAATCTGAGTCTTGATCAAGGATGGAATCTGCCTATTTGACAGGTCACCTTTCTGCCCAGGCCAACCCTTTGCTGTCTCTAATCAGTAGCGGGTTGCCTATGGGGAGGAGGGGCCCAGACTCTCATCAAGCGGTCTCCATTTGCACAGCCTCTAAGGGGCTCTATCTCAGGCCCTGTCCTCCTTGGGGGTCTCAGACTGAGAAGGCCTCTGGAGGCTGCCCTAAGGTAAGGCTGAGACACAACAGAGGAATTACAGACTGTGCCTCTAGCCAAAAAGGCTATTTTCCCCCGGTACGTTTCCATCCAACTCAAATAACATCACCTATAAGAGGCCACTCCTCTCTCAGCTCAGGGTCTTGGAGGGAAGAATTAACTGTGCAAGAGACAAGGCTAGTTCCTGGCAAAGTCAGATTTCAATATGGTCTGCTTCCTTTGGGACCACACTTGACATTCAGGGCAAGCAGAGACCTTTGGAGCCAGCACAGGGGTGAAGGGAGAAGGGGGGTAGGCTTCTATTTGCACAGAATCCCTCAGGTGTTTATTTAAAGAACCCAGAAGAAAGGAGCTGAGGGAGGGCTGAACTGCTGGCTCCTCTTCTGCACCCACCTGGTTCTGCATTTCTCTCCTGTCTGGGGACCATCAGAACCACAGACTTGGCTTTCCAAAATGAACAGTGAGAGCTTCCACTCCTATAAGATTTTTCAGTGACTCACCCAGAGTCCTCCAATATATCATAATTTTCCAAATGGGGTATACCTTGCCCTCAACACACACACACACACACACACGCACACACGCACACACGCACACATGCACACACGCACACACGCACACACGCACACACGCACATGCACAGGCACACGCACACACCTACCTCTTTTTTCCTTCCAGTTCAGTGTGACCACTTGAGGGAGGGGTGGGCTGGTCTATAGTGATATGGGGAAGCCTGGGTGGTGCTGTTCTCTCTAAGGGGGGGGTGGGGGAGAGTGAGGTTCTGGAGAGATACAAGCCGGCAATTATTTTCCAGTAGGCAAGATAGATCTAGGTTTTGCTACTTATTAGCTGTATGACCTTAGGCAAGTTACTAATGTAAAATGAGGGAAATAATAATAGCTGCCATGTATTGATCTTTTACTCTAGGTCAATACCCTTGCTGAACAACTTTCCCCAAATTACCTCATTTAATCCTCATGACAACCTATGAAGAAGATGCTATTATCTCTTACCCTATAAGGGTGTAAAAAACAACAACAACAAAAATATATTACCAGGGATAAGAGTGTATCAATTGATGTTTCAAAATATTATCCCACTACACATAAAAGAGGCACAGAAATTCTATTCATGGTCAGCATGATATGGCCCCATCCATCTATCCATTCTCATTCATCAATCCATCCATCCACCCACCATCCATCCAGCATCTACCCATCCATCTATCCACCAGCCAGCTACCTAGACTGTACAGGCCCCAGCTACTGTTCTGCAACGCTCACCTCACCAATTACTGCTGCTAAATTCTAACATTTCAGATTATGGGTTAGGATTGAATGATGTGAAGGAAAAGGAAATTTGCAAAATGGCCAGGCAAATTTATAGTAAAGTAGTTCTGGGTAAGGTCCAAAGAGAGAGTTGTTGTGGTCAGTTCCCCCAGAAATTGCACCTCTTATCCTGGGACAGTGGGAATTCACCGTAGTGGAGGGGAGTAATTCTACCCTCACATAGAAGAACCTCCTAACTCCTGGCCCTTGAATATGTGATGAACTGATTTCAAAATTATTCTTTCCTTCATCTCCCTCTTTCCCTAAATCTCCATTGGGAATAAATTTGTAGTAGGTTTTAGTAACAGCCTCACAGCCTTAGTTTTATTTATCTGACAAGTTTGACTCTAGAGATACCAGCTGTAAGCTTATGCATAATGGCAGGGAGATTATTACCTTTTCAGCCAAGGGTTTTGTGCCCTTATTTTTTATACTTTTATTGGTGCATTGTAATTACACACCATACTGAGTTTAGAGTGATAGGAGCATGTATACTCACAACACTTGGGGCATTTGTTCTGTACCCTTATAACAGGACTGCAAGGCTGATTGTAGCAATCCTTAGAACTTCTGGAAAAGCAAACAAACTAACACACAAACAAAACAAACAAACTTGCTTGAGCCCTGCACAAGAGGCTGAGGGAAAATGTAAGCTTGAAATAAAATTTTCTAGAGTGGTTTTCCCCCCTAGTTTTCTGTCCCTGTTTGTGTCCTTGGAGTAACCACAGACAATGAGTCAGCTTGGGCACTAACACCTCTGTGGTCAGTGGGGGACACGTTTGCTCTGCTACTTATGGGGCTTTCTGTTCTCTCCTCAGGGAGGATTCCTGTTTCCTGGGCAGGTGAAAGTGCCTAGATATAAAGATTAATGAGCCGGCCCAGTACTTGGGAGGCTGAGACAGGAGGATCACAGGTTCGAGGACAGTCTCAGCACTTAGTGAGACCCTGTTTCAAAATAAAAAATAAAAAGGGCTGGGGGTGTAGCTTGGAGGTAGAATGTCCCTGAGTTCAATCCCCAGTACCACACACACACACACATACAAAAAAATTAAAGATTAATGAGCCAGTATGATAGGATGCTGAAGAAGCCTGGGTTGGAACACTCTGATGTGGACTGGGTAGGGAAGGGTTAATCAGCAGAGGAGGAAACATGGTCCAGGTGCTGGGGGCAGGTAGGAGAGGATGAAGGGAATAGCCAGGCTGGTGGGATGGGTGTCCACAGATGGGGAGCCTGGCCAGGTGAGTTGTGCAGTGTCAGAGGACCTGGTGCAAGGTGGCAGGTGTCCCGACAAGTGAGAGAAAGGGTAGAGTCCCACAGTAGGTATCCTCAGAGGAGGCAAGGGGATAGGACAGCAGGGGACAGGAAAGAAAAGTAACAAAAAATAACAGAGGTCCAAGGCTAGAGATACTGGACAGTTTTCAAGAAGAGAAACAAGAGAGACAAACACCTGTCATAATCCAACAATGACAGTAGAACTAGAAGATTTGTCAGAGCCAGGGCACAGGTCAGGGTGAGACCAGCTGCCAAGGTATGGACGTTGGGCCGCCCTGAAGGCTGTCTTAAAGCTCTTCAACCCAGCTCACAGACGGAGGTCATTGGCCCGAGCCCAGGCCAGGACTGAGCTTGCAGGGGGCGGGCAAGAGTGGGTCATCAAACTGGATTGGATGCAGAGGCTCCAGGCTTGTCACCTTGTATGTTTTGAAGACTTTGGGTACAACACTGGTACTGCTTAGAGCAGTGGTTCTCAGCCCTCATTATACATTAGAATCACGTGCAGGCTGTAAAAGCGACTGGTCCCCAGGCCAGGCCTTTCCCACACCCTCCATCAATTAAATGAGAGCCTATGGGGGGGTGACCTCAGGTCAGCAAACCCCTGCCGTGCAGGTGAGGGTTGCAGTGTTTTCACTAAAGGCCTGAGACTAGTTTGAACTGAGATGTGCTGTAAGCCTCACACACACACTGGATTTTGAAGACTTAGTCTGAAAAAAGAATGTAAAATAGCTCACTGAGAGTGAGATACTTGTTGAAATGACATTTTGGAATATTGGGTTGAATAAATTATATTATTAATTTCACCCATTTTTTTTTTACTTGTTCTAATGTGGTTTTTAGAAAATTTACACTGATACATGTGGTTTGCATTGTACTTCTTTTTTCTTTTTCTAGTGCTGGTGATTGAACCAGGGCCCTACACATGCTAGGCAAGTGCTCTACCATGGAGCTACCATTGAGCTACTCCAGCCCCTGCGTTGTATTTGTTTAGAACAGTGCTACACCCGAGCTTCTTTCAGTTCCAATCCACAGACTATGCAGATGAAATTGCTTTTCCAATACTGCCACCGCAGATGGTAATGGACTGGAGGGAAAGCGCTTATCACAATTTGTACTTATTTATTTATTTATGTGTTTACTTGTTCGGTGGCTCATTTCCTCAGTGCACCATCTGTTTTGTTTACTTTTCTATTTCAGCACCTAACTCAGTGTCTGGGACATAGTAACAACTCAATAAGTATTTGTTAAATGAATGATTTGAGGGATGAATAAATGAACAAATGGACAAATAAAATGTATCTCTTTTCTGTTGCTACAATCCGTAGGCACATAGGTTGTTCAACAATGGGTATTTTGCTTGGGCTAATAATACTGCAAAAAGGGGGGATTTAGCACCAAAAGGGAAAGGCTGTAACAGATAAGTGGAAGTGTGAGGCTTGTGGCCTTAGGCTCAAATCCAGGCTTCATCAGTGAAACTCCTGGACTCAGTAATTTCTCTTATCTATAAATGGAGATAAGCCAGGCATGATGGTGCACTCCTGTAATCCCAGCTACTTGGGAAGCTGAGGCAGGAGGATTGCGAGTTCAAGGCCAGGGTGGGTGACTTAGACCTTTCTCAAAATAAAATTTTTATAAAGGGTTGGGGTACTATCTCAGTGGTAGAGCATCCCTGGGTTCAATTCCCAGCATCACACACATACATACACACACACACACACACACACACACACACACACAATGGAAATATACTGCCTTGCCAGGTTATTATGTTGTGAAGGGTTTAACATAGTGCTCAGCACATAGAATGACAGCCATTGGGAAAGGAACAGTATTAATGTCTGGGATGCAAAATGCTCTCAGCAGGAGGTTGCAGCAGAGCTTTGGGGGTGGGGCACCTGCATAGGGTACACTTCGATTTTTAAAATTTGATTCTCATTGGGTCTTTGAGTGGTTTCTGACAACAGAGGAATTTCTGGAGGAATTAATATTTCTAGTGACTCAATACTACATAAAAAGCTATTTGCTTTGGCTAATAGAACAGCTAAGGTCATTGACTCTTCTCAGACTCCGTCTGTCCTCTTTTACCAACTGGGCAGTCTCATTAGACAGCATTTTGGGACAAGGTCTCAGACTCAGATCAGACCCTTCGCAGGTGGCAAAGTGTCTTTTGCATCCATATCTTGCTTGGCATGAAAAAAAAATTGCCTCCTTACCTTCCTTGCTCATGCAGCAGAGGGAATATTAGGAAACATGCAATGTGACTGGTCTGCTCCAAAATGTTCTTTCTCAGCCAAACAGAACAAGAGTAGACCTATTTGTGAGTATTTGTGTGTGTGTGTGTGTGTGTGTGTGTGTGTGTGTGTGTGTGTGTTACTGGGGATTCAACCCAGGGGCATTCAACCTCCAAGCTAATCCTCAAACCCTATTTCATTTTTTTATTTTGAAACAGGGCCTCACTAGGTTGCTGAGAGTCTCACTATGTTGCTGAGGCTGTCCTCAAACCTGTGATCCTCCTGTCTTAGCCTCCCAAGTACTGGGATGACAGGTGTTGGCCACCACACCTGGCTTGTGTATTTCTTATATGGAATTGGG
>PVJS01057143.1:0-12144 GCA_004027185.1 Glis glis | reverse complement strand
CCCCTGGGTTCAATCCCCGGTACCGCAAAAAAAAAAAAAAAAGGCTGGGGGGGTGTAGCTCAGAGGTAGAATGCTCCTGGGTTTGATCCCTAGTACCCAAACAACAACAACAACAACAACAACAACAACTCACCACCACCACACACACACAGACACACACACACTGCCCAAGAAGCTGGATTCTGGGTCCAAGTCTAGTATAGTAGGGTCCCCCATCCCATTATCTGAGATTTTACTTTTCATGATTTCAGTTACCCACAACCAAACAGCCCGAAAGTATTAAATGGAAAATTCTAGAAATAGTTCAAAGATTTTTAAATTGTATACTAATTCTGAATAGCCGGATGAAATCTCGCCCCATTTTACTCTTTCCCACCTGGGATATGAATCATCTCTTTGTCCAGTGTATCCATAATGTATATGCTACCTGCCTGTTAGTCAGTTGGTTATCAGATCAGCTGTGTCGGTGCCGCAGTGCCTGTGTTTAGATAACCCTCATTTTCTTTTTTTTTTGGCGGTACTGGGGATTGAACCCAGGGGCATTCTACCTCCAGGCTACATCCCTAGCCCTATTTTTTATTCTTTATTTTAAAACAGGGTCTCACTAAGTTGCAGAGGGCCTCACTAAGTAGCTGAGGCTGGCTGCGAACCTGGATCCTCCCATCTCAGCCTCCCAAGTACTGGGATTACAAGCGTGCGCCACCATGCCCGGAAATAACTCTCATTTTACTTAATAATGGCTCCCAAGTGCCAGAGTAGTGATGCAGGCAATTTTGACATGCCAAAGAGAAGCCCTAAAGTGCTTCCTTTAAGTGAAAAGATGAAATTTCTCAGCATCATCATTGGTATGTAGGTACAGAGGCTCCTCAGCTTATTACCCAATAAACTCATTATCAATTGAAAACATTAAATGCATTTAATACATCTTACCTACCAAACATCATAGCTCAGCCCAGTCTACATTAGACATTCTCAGAACACTCACATTAGCCTATATTTGGGCAAAGTCATCTAACACAAAGCCCATTTTATTTTATTTTTTTGTGGTGCTGGGGCTTGAACCCAGAGGCATTCTATCTCCAAGCTACACCCCCAGCCCTGTTTTATATTTTTTATTTTATTTTTTTTTTTTTGTGGTACCGGGGATTGAACCCAGGGGCGTTCTACCTCCGTGCTACACCCCCGGCCCTATTTTTTTATGCTTTATTTTGAAACCGGGTCTCACCAAGTTGCGGAGGGCCTCACTAGGTAGGTAGAGAGAGAGAGAGAGAGAAAGAGGGCGCGCGCTGAGGCTGGCTGCGAACCTGGATCCTCGGGTCTCTGCCTCCCAAAGTACTGGGATTACAAGCATGTGTCACCATGCCCGGCTTATTTTTTATTTTGATTTATTTTTATTTTAATTAAAAAAAAATTTTTTTTGCGGTACCGGGGATTGAACGCAGAGGCGTTCTACCTCCACGCTACGCCCCCGGCCCTATTTTTTATACTTTATTTTGAAACCGGGTCTCACGAAGTTGCAGAGGGCCTCACTAAGTAGAGACAGAAAGAGAGAGAGAGGGAGAGAGAGCGAGAGAGCTGAGGCTGGCCGCGAACCCGGATCCTCCGGTCTCCGCCTCCCAAAGTACTGGGATAACAAGCGTGCGCCACCACGCCCGGCTTTATTTTTTATTTTGAAATAGGGTCTTGCTAAGTTGTTGACAGCCTCACTAAGCTGCTGAGGCTGGCTTTGAACCTACAATCCTCCTGTCTCAGTCTCCCAAGTACTGGGATTACAGGTGTGTGCCATCACACCCAGCTCAAGAGAGTATCTTGTGGCGTATCACCAGCCCTGAGCGATATCTAAATTCAGAAATCAAAGTATAATTTATATTGAATGCTTATCATTTTCACACCATCTTAATCTAAAGTGGACAAGTTACAAGTGAGACCATCGTAAATCAGATATTATCTTTATAGGAAAAACCATAGTACCTATAGGGTTTGGTACTGTACTTGGTTTCAGGCATCCACTGGGGCTGGGGGCCTTGGAATATATGCCCCAAGGGTAAGAGGGGACTGCTGTGGATAGTTTAACAGGGATAGAGGTGAAATCAGTGTTGGCCTCTAGTCCTGTCTGCATCTAGGCAGTGGAGGAAAAGAATCTGAAAGCCGGGCGTGGTGGCGCACCTTGTAATCCCAGTACTTGGGAGGCAGAGACTCGAGGATCTGGGTTTGAGGCCAGCCTCAGTTACTTTGTGAGGCCTCCACAACTTTGTGAGACCCGGTTTCAAAATAAAGGATAAAAAATAGGGCCGGGGATGTAGCTCGGAGGTAGAATGCCCCTGGGTTCAATCCCCAGTACCACAAAAAAAGAACAACAACAAAAAAGAACAGCGGGAGGCCATGACCAACAGATAGAAGAGAGTAAGATTTCTGTGCACCTACAGGAAGGGCTTTATGGTGTTTAGAGCTCGGTGAGGACGATGTGGGCCGTTCCTTGAGGGAATGAGCAACTCATCACTGGAGGCGGGCAAGCCACAGTCAGAGGCTGCCCTCCGTGTGTGTGTGCGTGTGCGTGTGTGTGTGTGTGTGTGTGTGTGTGGTGTGTGTGTGTGGTGTGTGTGTGTGTGTGTGTCCCCTAGTAGGAGACCCAGGGATCCGTAAGGTTGGCTAGAGGATCCTTCCTTTCACCCTTTCAAGTTCCAGAGCATCCCTGGTTTGGCAGAAGCTGAACGGGTGTCTGTGGGTTGAATGAACGAAGCACCAGGCTGCCTGGCCTGCCTGCTCCCCTGGCAGACGGCAGTTTCAGGGGTTTTGGCAGTCCTTGAGGCCCCACCACTTCCAAGTTCCTGTGGCACCGTACCCTTCCCCAAGAGAGCCCCAGAGCGTCTTTCTCAGTAGACCAGGCCTTATGGATCTCGCCACAGCTCCTTTCCCCATCTCGTGGGGACGCCATCCGCCAGGAACCTCTGCAGGCAGGTGGGCCTCTCCTCTCCCCTGGGTCCCGGGGCGCGCCTGCCCCGCCCCGCGCCTTTGTCCCGGAGGAGCCGCCTCGGGCAGTCCCCCATGGCTGCATTGCGAGGCGCTGGGGACCCTCCGTACCCCGACCCCCGCGCCCTCTCCACCCCGGCTCCCGCCTTCCCGCTGACCCTCCGTACCCCGACCCCCGCGCCCTCTCCACCCCGGCTCCCGCCTTCCCGCTGACCCTCCGTACCCCGACCCCCGCGCCCTCTCCACCCCGGCTCCCGCCTTCCCGCAGCCCTCCGGGATTTGCGCGGCGGCCACACTACGCGAGCGAGTGGCACCGCGGGGACCAGGGCGGGGACCCGGGCGCGCACTCCAGGTGTGCGGGCGGAGGGCGCAGCTCCGTGCGCTCCCGCCGCGGCCGGTGTGCGCGTGTGCGCGCCGCGGTGACGGTGCACGCTGCTGGGCGGGCTGCGAGGGAAGCCGCGGCGGCGGGGAGGGGGCTCGGGTCGGGATGGAGAGGGCTGCACGCCGCCGATCCCCGCGCGCTGGCTGCGTGAGCCGCCCGACTGACTGTTGTTGACATTCTGCGCACGTCTAGGAGCGAGAAGGTCAGTGGCTCCGGCTGGGTTGTAATCCCACAGCCAGCCTGGATCAGGACGTGAATTCTGGGTGTGACTGAGCGTGGAATTGGAGTGTACGTTGCGAGTGTGAATGCGTGTGTTGCAAAGCTTATCTCCAGCGAGGATGGCCCGTGTGAGCTCCAGGCTGCGGTCCCACAGAGGGAGCAGCTCAGCGCACTGGGTTACGCGTTCAGGAGTGGGGTGACTGTCCTCAGAAATTCCTGCCGGGTGGGGCACTGTACACACATCCATGCCAGGGGTGTGTGTGCGTGAGGGAGGTGTTGGACATCCTCGTTTGAGTCTCTGGAGAGGAGCTGACCGAGATGGAGGTCAGACGTGGGTGTTTACAGGTGGTGGTAGAGGGAAGAAAAGCCAGGAACCCCAGGAGGACCCTGTAGCTAGTCTGGGTGGGTTTGTTCCCCCCACCCCTCCGAGGGCATAAACCCCAGCCCCTCCCCCACTCCAACCTATGCCTGTTGCAGGGCCGGGAGCTAGACTGGGGGGTGCTGGAGAGAGGCCTTCTGGACCTTTGGGGCAAGACCAGCCTCCAGCATGATGCCCATTTCCAGAGGCCCTGGGTGGTGGGTGTGGTGGTGCCAGCCCCGGGCAGGGGTCCAGGGCAGATGTTTAAGGGACTTTGGGGGTCTGTAGACTTCACTTAGGCTTTGCCACCACCAGATACTATGGGTCTGGAACTGGGAGCTGATGGAGGGGTACCTTTCTTTCCTCCGTAGCTCCCCCTTCACCCTTCTTAACCAACCTGAAGGGCGTTTACATGCAAGTGGGGTTTGGGCTCTGATTGCCGGGATCTGCTCTTGTCCAGTGGCCCCCACCAAAGCAGCCTCCATAGGGAATAATAGGTTTGTCCTGGGCCAGGCACTGGGCTCTCTGTTCCTTTTTAGTCTGTGACTCTGGGACCATCCCCTGAGCCCCTTAGGCCTTAGTTTCCCAGAGAGAGAGAGAGAGAGAGAAGGTGCTGCCCTCCCTCCTTCCTTTTCTTTCTGCTGCTGGGAGGAATACACAGAAAGCTTGCACAGCTGCCTGGGGCTGGGAGGCTGGGAGTGAGTCAGGAGGTCCCGGGTTGTGATTTCCCCCAGGAAAGGCCCAGCAAGGGTGCTGGGTTGTGAGCCCAAGGTGGGGGTGGGGTATCTGCTAGACCTGGTCGCTCCGGGAAGCTGCCTCAGGTCCCTCCTTCATTGCCAGATGTTGAGGAGTGGGGGAGGCGCAGGGATTTGGGGGCCTGATAGGGGTGGGATGGGGACTGGAGCTGAAGACCTTCTGCAGTTGATGCTTCTGGGCAGGGCCAGACGCTAAATGTGGGTAGGGCCTGCACACATCCAACGGGACTCCTGCTAAGCCCAGGGTGCTGAGGTAATTTGGCAGGAGGTGGCCTCTGTTCCAGTGAAGAGGATCCTCCTGCGGCAGGCACCCATGCTGCCCTCCTCTCCCTCTTTCCCATGATCCCCTCTGATAGAGCATGGCTGACCCACAGTAGCTCAGAATGACTTAAACCTTGAGAGAAAGGGGCCCTGACATGGATGGTGGTGGTGGCAGCATGTCACGGTGGCTAAGCATGATGGCTTAACCACTCTCTCGGTGATACTGTTGCCACTTAGACCTGGTGTGGATCTCAGCTCCACTACCTACCCGTTGTATGTCCACCTGCACCCTTTGGGAGGAAGGCTTGCCTGCTCTGGTTTATATGAGAAATCCAGGAAGCAAGGGCAGGGTGAAGGTATGCAGGAGAGAAGGGAAAGTGACAGGAGGTGGCCCTAGTTTTGTTTTTGCCACTGATCAATCCTGGGTGTTCTCCCGAGGAGCCAGTGGATTGCGTTTCAAAACTGCTTTACATGGCCGGGCGTGGTGGCGCACGTTTGTAATCCCAGTACTTGGGAGGTGGAGACCGGAGGATCCGGGTTCGCGGCCAGCCTCAGCTACTTAGTGAGGCCCTCCGCAACTTTGTGAGACCCGGTTTCAAAATAAAGTATAAAAAAAAAATAGGGCCGGGGGTGTAGCTCAGAGGTAAAATGCCCCTGGGTTCAATCCCCAGTACCGCAAAAAAAAAAAAAAAAAAACCTGCTTTACTGGGGAGAAAGGCAGGAAAATGTTTGCCCATGAGTCATGTCCCCCATTGGACAAGGGTGGCTCCATGGACATCAACTCCTGTGTGCCGTCACATTGCAAGTGTGTGATGCTCAGGTGGCTTCCCCTGGGCATCTCATACCATGACTTCAAAGACAGGCTGGCTCGGGCTACGGAAGTGCTGTTGCGTCACACCTGTAAGATGCTCTCAGAGCCTGCAGGGGACTGGTCATTGCAGAAGTGGCTAGAGTAGGAGGTGGGACTGAGAGGGTCTGGGGTGGCACATGGAAGCATCCAATACGCTGCATGACCTTGGGCAAGTTATCTAACTTCTCTGAGCCTTGGTTTCCCGATGTGCGGTGTCATGAGTATTAAGTAAGGTGCTTACTGACTTTTCAAGTGCGGTAATGGGCGGATATTCAGTGAACGGGTCCACTAATGGAGTATTTCTGCTGGGAAGACAGCAGGTTCTGGTTGTGTGGGCATTCATTCACTCAAGTGGAGGGGAAAGCTGGATAAGGTGACCTCTAAAGACCCCTCCTGAGCCAGGCGTGGTGGCGCAGGCCTGTAATCCCAGTACTTGGGAGGCTGAGACAGGAGGATCCGGGTTCACAGCCAGCCTCCAGATTCAAGGCCAGCCTCAGCTACTTAGTGAGGCCCTCCGCAACTTAGTGAGACCCTGTTTCAAAATAAAGAATAAAAAAATAGGGCTGGGGGTGTAGCTTGGAGATAGAATGCCCCTAGGTTCAAACCCCAGTACCAGAAAAAAAAGACCCCTCCTGGTTGTAGAATTCGGGGCTCAATTCAGGACCTGGTCAATTCCTCTGGGGCCTTGGCCTCCCAAAAGGACTTGTTTCACCATGTGTGGATTGAAGCCTGTCCCTGGGCTGTCCTCCAGGGGGACAGTGATTGAAGCTGGTGATACCCTGTCCCTCAGGGGGAGGACATGGGGGCCCCGCCGTGGGCAGAGGATGAGGGCAGCAGGCAGCTTGGAAGCAGGTGCTTGAAGGAGGAGTGGGGGGAGGGTGAATGCTGGCGTTTGGAGCTGGCAGATGGTCGTGGGCACTGGTCTAGGCCACAGTCAGTGGGAAGGACAGGGCAGAGGGGTGGGGGAGGGCTAGAGAAAATGCAAAGCCGGAAGGGAGAGGAGAGCTGGGTGGCAGGAGGCAGCCTAGCGTGGTGGAGGAACCAGGGCTGGTGGTGGTGGCCTTGGTGCCCGGGAGATGGGCACAGACTGGGCCTGAGGGAGAGTGACGGGTGGCAGGAGGGAAGGGCAGTGAAAGTAGTTGAGGGTTAGTTGGGGAGTCCTAGGGCATAATCCAGAGCCGACTTCACATTCAGGGTCCAGCACCCATGAGTCTCCTCGTTCTCCTTTCTCCCAGCTGTCCACCACTGGCTTTGACGGGGGAGGCGCTGTCTTCAAACACTTAGGTGTGGTTATGCCTGAGCCCAGGCCTGTTGCCATGGTACCCGGTGGCTCTGGTCTTCCCACCCTCTCCTAGCTCTAAGCCACTGCCACTCCCCCTCCCCGGAGAGGTCACACAGTAGGGAGAGTATCCGGCTGCCTCACTGGGGCCATCCCTCTACCTGCAGGCCAGGCCACACCCTGCCAAGGCTGGGGAGCTGGGGCAGCCACTGTCTTCATTTATTTATTTTTTATTTTAATTTTTTATTTTTTGGTGGTACCAGGGATTGAACCCAGGGGCATTCTACCTCTGGGCTACACCCCCAACCCTATTTTTTATTCTTTATTTTGAAACAGGGTCTCACTAAGTTGCGGAGGGCCTCACTAAGTAGCTGAGGCTGGCCGCGAACCTGGATCCTCTGGTCTCAGCCTCCCAAGTACTGGGATTACAAGCGTGCGCCACCACACCTGGCTCCACTGTCTTCATTTATAGTCATTTAAAGACTACTCTGACCTCTCAATTGGGGGTGGCTTTTGTTCTTAGTAAGTTTGGTAAAAGGTAAAAATAGAAGCCAGATATAATGGTGCATGCCTGTAATCCCAGTACTTGGGAGGCTGAGACAGGAAGATCACAGGTTCAAAGACAGCTTCAGCAAGTAGTGAGACTCTCATCAACCTAGCGAGACCCTGTTTTCAAAATTAAAATAAAGAGCTGGGTGTGGTGGCACACGCTTGCAATCCCAGTACTTGGGAGGCTGAGACAGGAGAATCACAGGTTCTCAGCCAACCTCAGCAACTTGTGAGGCCCTCCGCAGCTTAGTGAGACTATGTTTCAAAATAAAGAATAAAATAGGGCTGGAGGGGGTACAGCTCAGAGGCAGAATGACCCTGGGTTCCATCCCCAGTGCCACACACACACAAAAATTAAAATAAAATAGGGCTGGGGATATAGCTTGGAAGTAGAATGCCCCTGGGTTCAATCCTCAGTGCCAAAAAAAAAAAAAAAGATAAAAATAGTAATGCTGTCAGGGGAAGACACAATAATTCTGTGGGTTCCTGGCCTCCATGATGAAAAGAATTTCAACATGCGCCAGTCAGAGAAAAGGCAAAGGTTTAATTCAAGAAAGGTGGGGATACATGTTCAGGGGAGACGCAGGTCATCTCAAGAAGGGGAGAGCGAGTGTCTCTGTGCCCGAGAGAGGCTCCGTCCAAGCAAGCAAGAGAGCCTTTGCTGCTTTCTCATTCTTTTATAGGACCCCCATGAGGGGGTAAGTGGGGTTGCACAGTGGAGGTCTGGACTTCCTCTTAATCTTTAGTTTCCCTGGCAACCCAAGGGTGGTGTCTGGCTGGTGTCTGACCTTTGCCCTCCTCATGGACCCTTCGTTTACACTAAGCATCTCAGGGGTCTCAGTGGGGAGAGGGGCCATTGCCGACTCACTGAGGCTTCTGCCCAAGACAGAACACACCCTATAGGGTGGAGTTAGAGATCACCAACTTTCCAAGATATATATATATATTTTTTGCAGAACTGGGAATTGAACCCAGGGGCATTCTACCTCTGAGCTACACCCCTAGCCCTATTTTTTAATTCTTTATTTAGAAACAAGGTCTCGCTAAGTTGCGGAGGGCCTCACTAAGTAGCTGAGGCTGGCCGCGAACCCGGATCCTCCTGTCTCAGCCTCCCAAGTACTGGGATTACAACCGTGCACCACCACGCCTGGCTAAGGAATACACATTCACAAGAGAATGCAGGCCTTCTCCAGAGAGAGAGACAGCCTCTATTCCCCTCCCCTTTTTTTGTGGTGCTGGGGATTGAACCCAGAGGAGTTCTACCTCCGAGCAAGACCCCCCAGCCCTATTTTTATTTTTTATTTGGAAACAGGGTCTCGCTAAGCTGCTGAGGCTGGCTTCAAACCTGCAATCCTCCTGTCTCAGCCTCCTAAGTACTGGGATTATAGGTGTGTGCAACCACGCCCAGCTCTATTCCCCTTTTATTTATTTATTTTTAATTTGTATTTATTATTAATTAATTAATTAATTAATTTTGCCGTACTGGGGATTGAACCCAGGGGCATGCTACCTCCGAGCTACACCCCCACCCCTGTTTTTTATTCTTCATTTTTAAATAGCCAGGCCCTCAGCAACTTTGTGAGACCTTGTTTCAAAATAAAATATAAAGCCGGGTATGGTGGTGCACTCTTGTAATCCCAGTACTTGGGAGGCTGAGACAGGAGGATCCCAGCTTTGCGGCCAGCCTCAGCTACTTAGTGAGGCCCTCTGCAACTTAGTGAGAGCCTGTTTCAAAATAAAGAATAAAAAATAGGGCTGGGGGTGTAGCTTGGAGGTAGAATGCCCCTGGGTTCAATCCCCAGTACCACAAGAAACAAACAAACAAAAAAATAAAATCGGGCTGGGGGGTTTAGCTTAGAGGTAGAACACCCCTAGGTTCAATCCCTAGTACCACACACACACACAAAGAGGGCATGACACTGATGGATGACACTTTCTTCTTGCCCACACTTCTCTCAATGCTTGGTGTATCTCCAGTGGGAAGTTCTACCTCATGTCTAATCTCAGCCTGCCATGCTGCACTTTGTGTGTATTTGCGTGTGTGTTTGTTGTGTTTTTGTTTTTCTCTGTTTTCTACCTCTCTTCAGGGTTTCCAGATGGGGGTGAGGGGATCCCTGCCCATCTGCTCACAAATGCAAAGCAGCCACAGGAACTACTAAGACATGTGGGATGACGAAGCAAGGATTGTGCTTCGAGGGACCTGGCCAGGGATGGAGGCGTGTTGAGCCCCTGGCCCCGGTCAGGCTCTGGTGTTGGATTTGATCTTGCTCCTGAGGCCAGATCACATCTCACCCACTTCCCTAGTTCAGATCCAGTATGGCTGCCTCCTTTCTGGACCATGCTGGGCTGGCGGTCTGGGCCCTGTCAGGTCTGGGGCAGCAGATGGCAGGAGGTTTTGGTACCCGGAGGATCTTGGCACAGCCAGAGCCCCACTGGCCAGGTGGCTGGGAGTGCCTGTGCGAGTTTGCACATCTGTGTGTCCCTGGAGGCCTTGTTGCTGGTTCGCTGCCTGTGCACCTCTGTGTGACCATGTGCGGTTCTGCTGAGCATGTCTGTGTGTGCACCGCCGCGCTCTGTGGCTTGTTCCTGGTCCTTTTCTCTGCATGTGTGTCCGCCACCTGCGGGGTGCTCTCCAGGGTCCTGGAGGGTGTGCCAGTTCATGGCAGGTGCTACTTTACCCCAGCAGGGTTTCTGGCCCTCTGAGGCTTTCTGAGTCTTCCTGCCCTGCCCAGTTCGGCCCTCTCTCCATGATCTTATGCCCTGTCCCTCCCTCTGCCTTGAGGAAACTGCTTCTCTTCCCCCTGGATGTGTGGGTGTCCACTGCCTCTAGGGTGGGGACTGACAACCAGTCCAACCTCCAGTCCCAGGCTCCTGAGCTTTGAGGGGGATGGGTGTGAGCCCTGGGTTGAGGAGATGAGTCGGGGATAACTATGAGGGGGTGGGGAAGCGGTCTGTGTGTCAGCATGCTTCAGAGAAATATGTGCTCCTGTCCTCCATCTCCCTGACCCACCCCTAGTGGCCTCAACACCAGTGCAGCAGGCAGAGGGCGCCTTAACCCCTGCCGTGCATAAGCTCTTCCACAGTAGCCTTTGGTTGGTACCATCTGATGGGAGCAGAGTGGTTTCTGGGGCTCGGGGCAGCCCACTGGGGGCCTTGGCCTCAGCAGAATTCAAACTGTAATCATTAACATTTATTTATTTATTTATTTATTTATTTATTTATTTATTTATTTTTGCGGTACCGGGGATTGAACGCAGGGGCGTTCTACCTCTGAGCTACACCCCCGGCCCTATTTTTTTCATACCTTATTTTGAAACCGGGTCTCATGAAGTTGCAGAGGGCCTCACTAAGTAGCTGAGGCTGGCCGCGAACCCGGATCCTCCGGTCTCTGCCTCCCAAGTACTGGGATTACAAGCGTGTGCCACCACGCCCGGCTTGTTTATTCTTTTTTTTTTTTTTTTGATGCTAGGGATTGAACTCAGGGGCATCCTACCTCCAAGCTATACCCTTAGCCCTTTATATTTTGAAACAGAGTCTCGCTAAGTTGCTGAGGGCCTCACCAAGTTGCTGAGGCTGGTCTCAAATCTCTGATCCTCCTGTTTCAGCCTCCCAAGTACTGGGATTATAGGCATGCACCACCGCGCCCAGAAATCCTTGATATTTCTGTAGCTCTCCTTGTGCCAGGCTCTGGACCATGTACTATACATACGTTAGCTAATTTATTTCTTAGAATAATCCTTGCTTGTGAGAATAGCAATACTACACGGTGGGTTCTTTTTTTTTTTTTGGTTTGCGGTACCGGGGATTGAACCCAGGGGCGTTCTACCTCCGCGCTACACCCCCGGCCCTATTTTTTATACTTTATTTTGAAACCGGGTCTCACGAAGTTGCGGAGGGCCTCACTAAGTACAGAGAGAGAGACAGGAAGAGAGAGAGAGAGAGAGAGAGAGAGAGAGAGAGAGAGAGAAAGAGAGAGAGAGAGAGAGAGAGAGCGCTGAGGCTGGCCATGAACCCAGATCCTCCGGTCTCTGGATTACAAGCGTGCGCCACCACGCCCGGCTCATGGTGGGTTCTAAAAGCATCCCTATTTCATGAGTGAGTGGAGCTCACTTCCACAAGGTTGCACAGCTACTAAGTGGGGGAACCAGAATGTGAAGCCAGGTAGGTTGGTTCTTTTTTTGTGTGTGTGTGTGCTGCTGGGGATTGAATCCAGAGGCATTCTACCTTCGAGCGACAGGCCCAGCCCGCTTTTATTTCTTATTTGGAAACAGGGTCTCACTAGGTTGATGAGAGTCTCACTACTTGCTGAGGTTGACCTTGAACTTGCGGTCCTCCTGTCAGCCTCCCAAGTACTGGGATTACAGGCGCGCGCCACCATACCTGGCAGATAAGTCTGTTTTTGACACTTGCACCTGTTCCCTCAATTCTTCACATCCATCTCATTTGTGTGTGTGTGTGTGTGTGTGTGTGTGTGTGTGTGTGTGTGTGTGTTATTTATTGGGGAGTGAAGCCAGGGGCATT
>PVJS01057142.1:0-12144 GCA_004027185.1 Glis glis | reverse complement strand
AAAAAAAAAAAAAAAAGTAATATAGTGGCGGGGCATGGTGATGCACACCGATAATCTCAGTACTTGGCAGGCTGAGACAGGAAGATCACAGGTTC
The DNA here is from genome assembly GCA_004027185.1 of Glis glis. Lineage (NCBI taxonomy): Eukaryota > Metazoa > Chordata > Mammalia > Rodentia > Gliridae > Glis > Glis glis. Next base: position 12,049 of record PVJS01057142.1, on the reverse strand, counting down.
AAGGACAGCCTCAGCAAGTAGTGAGACTCTCATCAACCTAGTGGCACCCTGTTTCAAAATAAAAAAAAGTAGGGCTGGGGGTGTAGCTCAGAGGTAGAATGCCTCAGAGTTCAGTCCCCAGTCACACACACACACACACACACACACACTCACGCGCGCGCGTAATACAGAGCCAGGCACAGTGGCACACACCTGTGATCCCAGCTATTTCAGGGGCTAGGTAGGAAGATTTTAAGTTTGAGGCCACCCTGGACAACTTAGTGAGACCCTGTCTCAAAATAAAAAATTAAAAGGGCTAGGGATGTAGCTCAGTGGTAAAGCGCTCCTGGGTTGAATCACCAGCATCCCCCCCCAAAAAAAAGGTAATATAAAATCCTATAAGAAAGGCATTATTCAATATTTTATAGTATATCCATATGCAAAAGAATACTATTAGCCATTAAAATTTGAGTTTAACAAAAGACATAGTAATCCAGGCGTGGTGGCGCACACCTATAATCCCAGTACTTGGGTGGCTGAGACAAGAGGATCGCAGGTTCGAGGACAGCCTCAGCAACATAAGAGAGACTCTCAGCAACCTAGTGAGACTGTTTCAAAACAAAAAAAAATAAAAAGGGCTAGGGTATTAGCTCAGAGGTAGAATGCCTCTGGCTTTAATCACCAGTACCACAAGGAAGAAGGAGGGAGGGAGGGAGGGAATAAAGGATAAAAAGCTCATAATACAATATTTAAAAAGCAATATGTTAAACTATATCACTAGAGGATTCCATTTTACATAATATACACATAAATACAAAGAAAACAAAAAATTGCTAAGAAATATTCTAAGTGTTATCAGTGGTTTTACAATGATTATTTCTCACTGTAGAACGAGGCAATTTTCTTTTATCTTTCTGTTTTTTATGTTCTAAATATCTTACAACATACAAAATTATTTGTGTAATTTAAGAAACTCATTTTTTTTTTTTGGCGGTACCAGGGTTTGAACCCAGGGGCATTCTACCTCTGAGCTATGCCCCCAGGCCTATTTTTTATTCTTTATTTTGAAACAGGGTCTCACTTAAGTTGCGGAGGGCCTCACTAAGTAGCTGAGACTGGCCGCGAACCGGGATCCTCTGTCTAAGCTCCCAAGTACTGGGATTACAAGCGTGCGCCACCACGCCTGGCTAAGAAACTCAATTTTTAAAACTTTTTTTTTTTTTTGGTGCTGGGGATTGATCCCAGAGGCATTTTATCTCCGAGCTACACCCCCAGCCCTATTTCATTTTTTATTTTGAAGCAGGGCCTCACTAAGTTGCTGAGGCTGGCTACAAACCTGTGATCCTTCTTGTCTCAGCCTCCCAAGTACTGGGATTACAGCCATGTGCCACCACTTCCGGCTTTTAAAACTATTTTTTAAAGGAACAAAGTATAAAAGATAGTTGAAATCTCATGTCACAGAACCAAAAGGCCAGCTGTATGGGATGTTCTTAATACATCCTATGTCCTTAATACATCCTATATAATAAACATTATTATAATGCTGTATGCTCTTTAAAAATACCATGATACATAAATTAAATTTGCTATCCTTTTTAACAAAAATGTTTTCCTAAGAATAATAACCATATTATTTAACTCAATAGAAAATACTATTTTATTTTTATTGAGTATAAGAACATCTTTGGTTTTAAAATAACAATAACAATATAGTTTACATAAGACCTTATAAGGGGGACCATATGCCAAATTGTTTACAGTGATCATCTTTGACCATGATGAGAAGGAGGTTGTGGATAATTCTTTTCATGGTTTTTTTTTTCCTATTGTGTTTCAGTTGTGTGGAATAAGCACATATTCTTTTTTTTTTTTTTTCGGTACTGGGGATTGAACCAGGGGCATTCTACCCCCAAGCTCCACCCCCAGTCCTATTTTTTGTTCTTTATTTTGAAACAGGGTCTCACTAAGTTGCAGAGGGCCTCACTAAGTAGCTGAGGCTGGCCGTGAACCTGCGATCCTCCTGTCTCAGCCTCCCAAGTACTGGGATTACAAGCATGGGCCACCACACCCGACTACATATTCTTTTTTTAAATCAGAAAAATCTAAAAACAAAAATTCAACAAAATGTTGTATAAGCAAGGTATTTTATTTTTATAATTTTATGGTGCATTATTTTGAGAGTCAAAAGCAATACATAAATACATGCACATGCCAGGCGTGGTGGCGCATGCTTATAATCCCAGTACAGATGGGGGTTTGCGGCCAGCCTCAGCTCGCTCTCTCGCTCTCGCTCTCTCTCTCTCTCTCTCTCTCTCTCCACTTAGTGAGGCCCTCCGCAACTTCGTGAGACCCGGTTTCAAAAATAAAAAGTATAAAAAATAGGGCTGGGGGTGTAGTGAGGAGGTAGAACGCCCCTGGGTTCAATCCCCGGTATCACAAAAAAAAGAAAAATCAATCAATCAATACATGCACACATCCCTTGGTGTGGTTCCCTCCGTACCCCACCCTGCTCCGCTTTCTCCCCTCCCCATACATGTCAGTGAGATTGATAATGGTACCTTCATGTATGGATATACCAATAGGCTATTTTAATAAGAAATTTATTTCAGCCTATGGTGTAACTTAAGTTCATGTGCTCTAAACTAGAGGTGTATGTTATTTTTTATATATTAACATGTATATGTTATATTTTAATGTGTATTTTTCTCCAGAATTTCTTGATGGAAAAGAAATAAAAACTATAGAAAGACAATTCCTAATGAATTGGAAAGCATCCAAAGATGCCAAAAAAATCAGCAAGAAACGGAGCAATAAAAACGAGGGTGCAAGCAACTCTTATATCAGTAAGCACATGTCACTCATTAACTTACTGTGTCTAGCCAAGGGAATAGTTTAACCAACAAACAACTGTCAAGAAATAAGGGTTTTTGTTTGTTTGTTTGTTTATATTTAAGTTTTTTTTTACTTATTAGTTGTAAATGAAGACAAATACAAGTGCTAGGGAATTTTACCTATTGTGAAAATGGTAGCCACTATGAACAGAATCTGTGTTTGGTTTCTATTGGGTATGACTATCAGCCACTATAAATATAAAACCATGAGAGTGGTAAAATGTGTAATTTTATTCCAACAAAAGTATGCAATACAAATGGCCAATAATTATATGAAAAAAAGCTCAACATCTTTAGTCATCAGGGAGATGCAAATCAAAACTACACTGAGATTCCATCTCACCCCAGACAGAATATCTATCATTAAAAACAAACAAACAAAAAAACAAATGCTGGCAAGGATGCGGGGAAAAGGAACCCTTATACACTATTGGTGGGAATGTACATTAGTATAGCCACTGTGGAAATCAGCATGGAGGTTCCTCAGAAATTTAAAAATATAACCTACCACATGATCCAGCAGTCGCACTTCTGAGTATCCAAAAGATTGAAATCAGGATCTCAAAGAGACATTAGTGCACCTGTGCTTATCACAGCATTGTGTCTATAGACAAACGAATGGATAAAGAAATGTAGTATATGCATAAAATTGATCCAGCCTTTTTTTTTTTTTTTGCGGCACTGGGCATTGAACCCAGGGGCATTCTACCTCCGAGCTACGCCCCCAGCCCTATTTTTTATTCTTTTATTTTTGAAACAGGGTCTCACTAAGTTGCAGAGGGCAGCCTCACTAGGTAGGTAGCTGAGGCTGGCCGCGAACCCTGATCCTCCAGTCTCAGCCTCCCCTAGTACTGGGATTACAAGCGTGCGCCACCACGCCTGGCTTGATCCAGCCTTTTATTTTTTATTTATTTATTTTTTTTGCGGTACCGGGGATTGAACGCAGGGGCGTTCTACCTCCGCGCTACGCCCCCGGCCCTATTTTTTTATGCTTTATTTTTTTGAAACCGGGTCTCATGAAGTTGCAGAGGGCCTCACTAGGGAGAGAGAGAGAGAGAGAGAAGAGAGAAGAGAGGAGAGATAAATCACGCGCGCCCGCGCATGCGCGATAAGGTTGGCCGCGAACTCGGATCCTCCGGTCTCCGCCTCCCAAAGTACTGGGATTACAAGCGTGCGCCACCACGCCCGGCATGATCCAGCCTTTTAAAGATGGAAATTCTGCAATATGCTACAACATGGAAGAACATTACCCACATTTTGCTAGGTGAAGTAAGCCAGTCACAGAAAGACAAATGCTGCATGATTCCATTAGTAAAAGTTATCTAAAATCATCAAATTCATAGAATCAAAGAGTGGAATGAATGCTTGTTGCCAGTGGCTGAGGAGGAAATGGGGTGTTATTTATCAGGCATATAGTTTCAGTCAAGCAAGACAAATATACTCTAGAGATCTGCTGTACTGTTGTACACTGTACATAAAGTCAACAGTAACCTACTGAACCCTTTGAACATTTGTCAAGTAGACCTCATAAAGAGCCAGGCATCGTGGCACACGCTTGTAATCCCAGTACTTGGGGGCTGAGACAGGAGGACCGCAGGTTCACGGCCAGCCTCAGCTACTTAGTGAGGCCCTCCGCAACTTAGTGAGACCCTGTTTTAAAAATAAAGAATAAAAAATTGGGCTGGGGGTGTAGCTCGGAGGTAGAATGTGCCTGGTTCAATCCCTAGTACTGCAAAAAAAAATTGTTACAGTATATAAACTTCATTTCATATTTTGTGGTTGCTATTATAATAATCATTAATTTAAAATCAAAAGAATTCATAAAAAGAGGGGCAAAAGAAAAAAGGCAGCCAATATTAATTGTACTAAACATTTCAGATATTTATGCACATTATTGCATTTAATCATTATATCCTGTGGGGCAGATAATTATATCCATTTTGCAGGTAAGAAAACTGAGTTTCAAAAAGTTAAGTAAGAGCTCGGCGTGGCGCACATGCTTGTAATCCCAGTACTTGGGAGGCTGAGACAGGAGGATTGCAGGCTTGAGGATAGCCTCAGCAAGTAGTGAGAGTCTCATCAACCTAGTGAGACCCTGTTTAAAAATAAAAGTAAAATAGGGCTGGGGGTGTAGCTTGGAGGTAGAATGCCCCTGGATTCGATCCCCAGTATCACACACACACAAAAAAAGTTGAAGTAATTTGAAGTCACAACACTAGCAGAGACACAGTCATTAATCAAAGTTATCTAACTTCATGAAACAGATCTGGCCACTCCACACTAGCACTGACTGCCTGACTTGTGGCTATAAGGACAATAATGACTGCTCTACTTAGAAATTCACTTCATTTTGGGGGGAATTTAGGAAAATCTGTGGAAAGATGCAATATATAAACAAATAATTTTTATAAGTAAAAGTGAACTAGGAGAAAGAATGGGATAGTATATTATGAAACAACTTAAAAATTTAAAAGGAGTGTTCAAATAGATTATATGATTTACTATATCAAAAATGGAGTTTAAGATCAATTACATTAAAATGAAATTTAAAGTGAAGGCTGACTGGCTGTAATAGAAAATCATCTGGCCTCTCTCAGGAGCTTATTTTCGGTGAGCAGTGTGGAGCCCTTCGTCCTCAATGCCCTGCACATTTGCCATCCCCATCCAGGCTTAAAACTTATGACACCCCCGATTCATGATAATGTGCAATAATTTTATCCTTATGTATATGGCCAACTATATACTGTATAGTCTTCATACAATGGCTCTTTTGTTACTACCGAGGAAAAAGGAAACACACAGAAGATCAAAGATACATAAACAGGAATTCGTAGGAAGACAGAAGATGGTAATATTTTTTATTTTATTATTATTTGTGTGTGTGTGTGGTGCTGGGGATCAAACCCAGGGCCTCACACATACTTGGCAAGCACTCTACCACTGACCTACTGTAGTAGTAATCTTCATACATGTGAACCTTTCACATTTTTAAATATTTTTGATAGTCTTATAAATGTGGAACTGTATACTGGGGATTAAAATAAAATTATAGGAATTATAACCTCTGATTTCAAGGATCTTACAATAAAAAGTCCTGCCCTAAATATAGCCAAATAACTCAAAACTGGAAACATAATCAAATACTCAAATAACATAATCAAATAACATAAAAAATCCAAAATACATGCATATCTATATCATATAGCATTTCCTTTCATAGCACTTTTATGGAAAATTTATATATTCATTTAATAAACATTTGTTAATGGGGGTCAAGGGATGAGGCCCTGGGTTCAATGCCCAGCACCAAAACAGATTTTGTTTTTGTTAAGTACCTTAGATATGCCAAGGATTAGTTAATGCACTGAGGATTAGAGGTAAATAAGGCAGTCCTCATGCAGAAGGACATCACTGTTGGAAAGGAGACAGGATCTGCATACAGGCAAATGATGGGAAATGTCAGGTGCAAAAACAAAGATATGAACATATCCCCAAAACTATACGTGTCTAACACTGTGTGTGTGTGTGTGTGTGTGTGTGTGTGTGTGTGTGTGTGTGTTACCTGGGGATGAAACCCAGGGGGCATTCTACCTCTGAGCTACACCCCAGCCCTATTTTTTATTCTCTATTTTGAAACAGGGTCTCACAAAGTTGCAGCGGGCCTCACTAAGTTGCTGAGGCTGGTGGCAAACCTGCACTCCTCCTATCTCAGCCTCCCAAGTACTGGGATTACAAGCATGCCCCACCACACCAGGCTAGGGTGAACACTTTGAAAATATGTATCAACTCAGAAGAGCAGAATTCAAGGCATTAATATTTACATTAATGTTAGCATGCCTATTTATGAGTTGACTATAAACTTTCCTGTATAGGTTTTTATGTATGATAGTTTGTGGTATTTTATCATGGATGTTAATTTTATTATTGATTTTATAGTGTATCTATTTAGCTTTATTTAGTTCTATTTCATAAAATTTGAAATAATAGAATACTGATATATCATTTTTACAATTTAGTTATTAGTTTCAAAGCAGGATGCTTTTAATTCTTTGTATGCTACAGGTAACTTTGAAACAATGCATCACATAGTTCCTGTTTATTACCCACAGGTGGGTAAGCCAAAATTAGTCTTTTTCTCTGACACACAGAGATATCTCACAGATGGAAAAGAATCTCCAGAAAACTCCCAAGAAGATAACACTAAAATTAATGAAGAGATGAGGTAAGTTCTTTCAACTGTTTATATGATTTACCTTTTTTAGGGGGATGGGACACCATTATTACCAGCAACACAGATGAAGAGTTGGGAGTTACAGATTAGATATACTCACTGAGGTAGGGAAGGTGACTCAGGAAAGTCCCAGAGGACATAGGTGAGGCTGTCTGAAGGCTCAGGGATCAAGCAGAGGAGCCTGAAGCCCCAGCTGATGGTGGGCAGTGTGTGCATGGTGAGGGCAGACACTACAGTCAGGGCATATGGCTGCATAAAGGAGGAGGCGCCCAGAGGACTAGGTAGGCTCCTTTTGCCATTTCTCCAAAACAAAGGTTCTTAACCTCTCACCTCTGAAGGAGACATAAGGAGTTTCATTAGATTTTCAAAGGGGTTTACCATCCAAAAAATAGTTTAAGAATAGCTATTCTAAACCTTGAGTTACCTCCATGTGAATCAGTTTTAAATCTCCTGAGGAGAAAATTGCTTTAGTTTAAAAAATAGGATATTGCTTCCATGTAAAGATAAACCATGCCGGGTGTGGTGGTGCACGCTTGTAATCCCAGTACTTTGGGAGGCGGAGACCGGAGGATCCGGGTTCGCGGCCAGCCTCAGCGCTCTCTCTCTCTCTCTCTCTTTCTCTCTCTCTCCCCCTGTCTCTCTCTCTCTACTTAGTGAGGCCCTCTGCAACTTCGTGAGACCCGGTCTCAAAATAAAGTATAAAAAATAGGGCCGGGGGCGTAGCGCGGAGGTAGAACGCCCCTGCGTTCAATCCCCGGTACTGCAAAAAAAAAAAAAAGATAAATCATACCAGAAAATAACTGCAATTATTCTTAAATAGACACCTGCCATATGCCAGGCAACACAGTATAAAAATCCAAATAAGACAATCTTAATCTCAAATATCTCGCAACAAGGTTAGATGAAGAGTCAGATGCTACAGGCATTATAAACAGATCCTAATACATTTATAAAATTGTTGTTTGCTAGGCATGGTGGCACATGCCTGTAATTCTAGTACTTGGGAGGCTGAGACAGAAGGATCACAGGTTTGAGGCCAGCCTCCGCAATTGAGCAAGACCCTGTTTCAAAATAAAAAATAAAGCCAGGCGTGGTGGTGCACTCTTGTAATCCCAGTACTTGGGAGGCTGAGACAGGAGGATCGCAGGTTTGTGGCTAGCCTCAGCTACTTAGTGAGGCCCTCCGCAACTTATTGAGACCCTGTTTCAAAACAAAGGATTAAAAAATAGGGCCGGGGATGTAGCTTGGAGGTAGAATGCCTCTGGGTTCAATCCCCAGTACTGCAATAAATAAATAAATAAATAAATAAATAAAAATTAAAATTAAAAAAAAGGGCTGGGGTGGGTATCTTGGAGGTAGAATGCCTCTGGACTCAACTCCCAGTACCAAAATTTTTTTTCTTCAACTTATTTTTCATTTATAATCAATACAGTGATTGCTCTATTGATCTTGCCAATCATATCATACTAATCATCACAGTATAATGAAGGGCAATAGCATATTTCATTGAAAAGGTAATCAGAGCTAGTGGATACACTTTGGAATAGTTTTCCTTTCCCACAACTGCCTGAAGGTTAGGCGGGTCTGGCATGAGACCATCTTTGCAGGACACAATCCAGGGGTGGTGGCTTGCATCTCTAGCAGAGTCCACCCATAGAAGCCCTGTGAACAGTGCGGCTGTGCTGCTCTGCCCCTACGCCTACAGAGCAGTTCTGGCTTGCCAGGATGCAGGCTTAGGGCCTATGAGTCTGGAAACGCTTTATTTAGGGAAAAGAGAAGGGATATGTAAGGAGTCCTAGTTTGGGTCTTGCCTCCTTTCCATTCACAATCAAACAGGAGCTGTGTGAGAATTTTCTTTACTGCTTACATACATTGTCATTACCATAAAAAACATAGGCAGTTTGTACACAGCACCTTGATAGTTTCTTTTTTTTTTTTGTGGTACAGGGGATGGAACCCAGGGGCGTTCTACCTCTGTGCTACACCCCCGGCCCTATTTTTTTATACTTTATTTTGAAACTGGGTCTCACGAAGTTGCAGATGGCCTCACTAGATAGATAGATAGAGAGAGAGAGAGAGAGAGAGAGAGAGAGAGAGAGACAGGGGGAGAGAAAGAGAGAGAGAGAGAGAGAGAGAGCTGAGGCTGGCCGCGAACCCGGATCTTCCGGTCTCCGCCTCCCAAAGTACTGGGATTACAAGCGTGTGCCACCACGCCCAGCTGATAGTTTCTTAAAGATTTACACAACTGATATCAATTCCATAACAGTGTTCTTGTGGGTTGTGTGTGGTGTGTGTGTGTGTGTGTGTGTGTGTGTGTGTGTGTGTGATTGAACCCAGAGGCGTTCTACTCTAAGCTACACTCCCAACCCTATTTTATTATTTTTTATTTGGATCTTGCTAAGTTGATATGAGCCTCACTGAGTTGCTGAGACTAGCTTCGAACCTGTGATCCTCCTGTCTCAGCCTCCCAAGTACTCTGTTTAGTGCAAGCTGCACTAAATGGAGCCAGTAGAATAGAGAGGTTCCTGTGAGAAGGACATAAAGAATATCCTGCCTCTGTCCGTGAAGTTGAATAAATTCAATTCTGAGTTTTCAGTTTTATCCTGTGAAAAAATATTACATGAACATTTTCTTTTAAATGTTTATTATTTCCCCGGTTAACATTTTCACTACTGGCATGCCAAAATATTGTTTTGGTGTCTCAAAAAATTTAAGTCTTATTAGGTAGGAATATTAGTTATGTCTCTCTTTAATAAAAGGTGACCAAAGGCATTATGGAATTTCATGAAGCTCTTGATACGGATTTTTTAGGGTGTACCTATGGCAAACATTTTAGTAATTTAATTTAAAGCTAAGAAATAATGAGAATAAAGCTAGAAGATCAGTAAAATGTTAAAATACCCAGACTAGGGGTGTAGCACTTGCCTGGTCTGCACAAGACACCCCAAAAGGAAACAAAAACAAAAAATTCCTAACGAAAACACAAAGAATAGATATTTAGTTTATAGAAAATTGACTAAGGCAACCCCTTCCCTTAATTAAGAGAGAAAATGAAGTGGCCTCAGGATACGTGTCTCCTATGTCAATATTTAACATTCGAGATGAGCCTGCACAGCGGTGGAAAGAGCGTAGAGAGCATCCTCCACAGAGCTACAAGTGTGTGCTCCACGCTCCTTGAGGGTCCTGCACACGGGGAGCTGTGCCTGTCTGCTCTGGGGAACACAGTAAGCAACATCTGTCCACCCCTTTTATAAATGCAGGCCGTCTGCGCTCATGTGTATTTACACAAGTCTGCTTTCCCTACAGGGAGGAAAGAGTCAGACTCGCTGACGTTGTTCTTGACCCTCAAACTGAACTTGATACTATCAATGTACACTTTAATTAAAGATTAGGTCAGAACTATTTTTTATTTAAAGACTGATTCTGAACAAATGCCTTCACTGTTCAATTAAAAATAATATATGGTATTAAGCACACAAAAAAGGGTACACATTATTGCTTCTTTCTGTGTTTGTCACAGTAAATACTTCTGACAGATGTTTCCTCTCTTTTCAAATATGCTAGGAGGTGCTTGAGCCTTAGCAATTTAAAAATAGACATTAAATACATTTATAAATTGCATATCAGATCCACCGAGAATACTGTACAATAGTGTACAATGAAAAAAATTGTTACTTGATTACTTAACTATCTTTCAAGCCCAAGCAAGGTTGATAGAGTCGATCCATCTCTTTTGTTAATATAAAAATAACTTTCTAGCTGGGTTAGAATGCTCTTGGTTTCAAATACCTTTAAGGAATGTGAATCTTTGGGACCCATAATTTACAGGAAATGTTCACTGTATGTTATTTAACCATTTCTGAAATACCTAGTATTTTTTGCTAGATTATAGAAACATTAGTTTTCTTTGAATTAAAAAGTGAATTCTAGCCGGGCGTGGTGGTGCACGCTTGTAATCCCAGTACTTTGGGAGGCAGAGACTAGAGGATCCGGGTTCGCGGCCAGCCTCAGCTCTCTCTCTCTCTTTCTCCCTCTCCCTGTCTCTTTCTCTCTCTCTACCTAGTGAGGCCCTCCACAACTTCGTGAGACCCAGTTTCAAAATAAAGTATAAAAAATAGGGCCGGGGTGTAGCTCTGAGGTAGAACCCCCCCCCCCGGGTTCAATCCCCAGTACCGCAAAAAAAAAAAAAAAGTGAATTCTAATAGTTAAAATAACTTGCCTCTCACCATCTTAAGGTTATGTTTGAACAGTTGTAACAACAGATCTATGTACTTCAAAAAGAATTTTTAAAACTCAGATGTTTCTAGTCACAAAACTCTAGGATGTTCTTAAACTTCCTTGCAAAGTTGAAAATGTCTTTAATTTTGTCTAGTTAAACCTAACCTGGGTCTATTTCATTTTATATGCAAAATAAACCTATGTGTATCAGTAACATAAGTATAATGTTAACATTGTGATTTCATCTCCATTAGCCAAGTTCTCAGCTTCCTCAATAAAAGAGATATTAAACATGTTCTCAGGTACAGGCAGGTACAGTAAGTAAAGGAAGCAGGTAAAGAGGTGAATCGTAGAGCACACTTTCCACTACCGGCAGCTGCGGCTACTCAAGCTCCTCAGCAGTATGGGCAGGTAGATACAGTGAACTTGAGAAGTCAGACTAGCTGGCAGGCAGGATACCTCGCCTGTGAAACCATCTACTTTTAAAATATTGGCTCGCCAGGCGTGGTGGTTCATGCTTATAATCCCAGTACTTGGGAGGCAGAGACCGGAGGATCCGGGTTCACAGCCAGCCTCAGCTCTCTCTCTCTCTCTCTCTCTCTCTCTCTCTCTCCTTAGTGAGGCCCTCTGCAACTTAGTGAGACCCGGTTTCAAAATAAAGTATAAAAAATAGGGCCGGGGGTGTAGCGCGGAGGTAGAATGCCCCTGTGTTCAATCCCCAGTACCGCAA
>PVJS01057141.1:0-12145 GCA_004027185.1 Glis glis | reverse complement strand
AGGGAGCCGCGACTCTTCCTGAAGAAAGCGCATCTGCTCTCGTCTGAGATCGTCGGTCTCCAACTTTGCTGTTTCCTTGAAGAGCTTCTTGATCTTCTGCTCTCGTCTGAGATCATCGGCCTCCAGCCCTTCAAACTGAGACTTCACCATCGTTTCTCTGAAGAGCTTCCTTATCTTCACATCTTGGACTGGACTGAATTGGTGGTTGCTTTAATCCTAAGGCTCCAGCTCTTGGACCACCCGACCAGCTACTGATTCCTCTGACTCTTCATGTGCAGTCGAAACTCAGGACTACATTGTGAGCTGATCTAATAAATCCCTTTTTCATATACTCATTCTGTGAATTCTGTTAATCTAGTGAACCCTGACCAATACATACATGTTTGTAATCCCAGTACTTGAGAGGCTGAAACAGGATGATTGCAGGTTCAAGACCAGTATGCTATAACTTAGTGAGACCATTTCAAAATAAAAAAAAAAAATTTATTTTGTAATCCCAGTACTTGGGAGGCTGAGACAAGAGGATCACAGGTTCAAGGACAGCCTCGGCTACTTAGTGAGGCCCTCTGCAACTTAGTGAGACCCTGTTTCAAAATAAAGAATAAAAAATAGGGCTGAGGGTGTAGCTTGGAGGTAGAATGCCCCTGGGTTCAATTCCCAGAACTGCAAAAAAAAGGGGGGGCTGGGAGGTATAGCTCAGAGGTAGAATGAATGCCCTGGGTTCAATCCCCAGTACCAGAAAAAAAAAAAAAGAAAGATTTTTTTTTTGGTGGTGCTGGGAATTGAACCCAGAGGCATTCTACCTTCGAGCTACATCCCCAGACAGATTTTACTTCTTATTTGGAAACAGGGTCTCACTAGATTGCTGAGAGCCTCACTAAATTGCTGAGGCTGTCTTCGAACCTACGATTCTCCAGTCTCAGCCTCCCAAGTACTAGGATCACAAGTGTGCACCACCATGCCCGGCTAGGAAGAAATTTTATTGAGATATATCTCACATAGCATACATACAATTCACCCATGTAAAGCATACAGTTCAGTGGTTCGGTGTAGTCACAGAGATGTACAACCATCACCATCGTCAATTTACCCACTATAAATTTTTTTGTGTGTATGTGCTACTGGGGATTGAACCAAGGGACACACTACCACTGAGCTACATCCCCAGCCCTTCTTTCATTTTTTATTTGAGACAGGGGCTGGCCAAGTTGCTCAGGCTGGCCTCGAACTTGCAGTCCTCCTGCCTTGCTTTCCAGATTGCTGAGATTATAGGCATGGGCCACTGCACCCAGCTTTCCCACAATCACTTCATCCCCAAGAGAGGAAGTGTTTCGCTAATAGTCACCACAGCGAGTATGCTGCTAGAACCCAGGCCACTGTCCCAACCACTGTGAGAATGCTTCTGGAAACCTCCTGTGCACGTAACTGTGTATCAGAAAACTGATGGCCTATAGCAACGCAGTGACGTGGGGCTGAGAGCTGGGACAGGGTGGAAGCTGGGCAGGACAGGGAAGTCCCCAACCCATGGAAACAGTGACAGTCCAAAGCTGAAGCTCTGGCTTTCCCTGCTTACCCAATCAACCTCTTTCTTCCTTCTCTCCTATATCCCTTTGACAAGTTCCTATAGTCCTTAATATCTCAGTTAAAATATTGTAACCGAATCCTGGTACCTACCCCAATTTGCCAAATCAAATAACTAGGACAAGCCCTTGGGAAGAAGAAAAAATAATTTTATCGATTTGCTAGCAAACTGGAGAAAGCCAGTGAACTTAAGAGTTCAAAGTCAGCTGGGCGTGGTGGTGCACACTTGAAATCCCAGTATATGGGAGGCTGAAACAGGAGGATCGCAGGTTCGAGGAGTGCCTCAGCAAGTAGTGAGACTCTCATCAACCTAGTGAGACCCTGTTGCAAAATAAAAATAAAACAGAGCTGAGGGTGTACCTTGGAGGTGGAATGCCCCTGGGTTCAAACCCCAGAACAGCCGGATGTGGTGCACACTTGTAATCCCAGTACTTGGGGGACTGAGACAGGAGGATCGCAGGTTTGTGGCTAGCCTCCGCTACTTAGTGAGGCCCTCCGCAACTTAGTGAGACCCTGTTTCAGAAATAAAGAATAAAAAATAGGGCTGGGGTAGAATGCCCCTGGGTTCAATCTCCAGTACCGCAAAAAAAAAAAAAAAAAGAAAAAGAAAAAGAAAAAGAAAAACACATATCCAAGGGCCATAATAACTAGGAATCTCCCCTCAGTGTCTGGTGGTCCTGGAACTATAGAATCTTGAGAATGACAGGTTTAACTTACAGTATCTTATAAGGACTTAACTGGAGGGAGGCTTGGGGATTGGTGTCATATCTTCTGTTGTGAGTCTAAAAGTAGGAGTACTATTATAAATGGCTTCAGTACAGCTACTTTTTTGTGTGTGTGTGGTACTGAGGATGGAACCCAGGGGCATCTTACCTCCGTGCTACACCCCCAGCCCTATTTTTATTCTTTATTTTGAAACAGGGTCTCACTAAGTTGCGGAGGCCTCACTAAGTAGCTGAGGCTGGCCGCGAACCTGTGATCCTCCTGTCTCAGCCTCCCATATACTGGGATTACAAGCGTGCACCACCATGCCCGGCCTTTTTTTTTTTTTCTGAAATAACACATTTTCCTCTGATTATACTGTTTGCTCAGTGTTCAAGACCAAGTAGGTAGCCCTATGTTGGGCAAACAAGTTTTTCTAACAATTTTTGCTGTTAAGGTCGGTCAAGGCTCCTCAGGGTTATTCTTAGGGACTTGATGAGGCTTTATCTCCACCAGTTGTACCATCTGCCAGGACGAGTCTTGGTCTTGCTGACCATTTGGCTTCACTTGAAGCATAAAGGACATTTTCCTCTCTGATTAACTCAATTTTGCAGAATATGTGCTGGTGGCTTCCAGTCTCTGGGGCCTTCATGATCTCCCTATTTTGGGAGGTCAGATGACTCATGGAGTTGCAGGAGCCTTTAGCAAGGTCCCATTATCCCCTGGTTCTTATTTGACCTTGGAGGACTAGGGCCAAAATATTGGCTGTTTTCTTCTTAGCTCTTTTATTTCTTGACTGTTCTTTAAATCTTAGTTGTTAAATACCCAGAAGGTCAGTTTCATCAATCCTTTTAAGCTGTCTTACAGGTGACGACTATTCTCTCAAAATACTGTTTGGGTGTTGTACTTTTTTAAATGTTAACGATCAACAGTTATACCGTTTTATAAGAAAAACACAAAACAGAATTATCAGGAACAAAACAAATTCCATTTGTATCTTTGCATAGAGAAGGTGGTGATAATACAATTAGCCATACACAAATATAAACCTGAAAAGGCTATTACTATTACCAATTTTTGTTTAGATGCCATTAGCTTGGTAAAGTGTTTTCTATTTTAGAAATTCTGTACACTATGTGAACACAAATACTTCTAACACATAAAGAAGTTAGCAAATAATTAACATCATAGTAACAAAGAAGTTCTACATATATTAAATTTGTTTTTACATTTGAAGTGAAATTTAGAATCCATCGCTGAGCAAGATAACTATAATTATAGGTCTGTGTAGGTAAAGAACACTGACAAAATTTAAATAGCTCTAGACCTTTTTTTTTTTTGCGGAACTGGGGATTGAACCCATGGGGCATTCTACCTCTGAGCTAAACCCCCAGCCCTATTTTTTATTCCTTATGTTGAAACAGGATCTCACTAAGTTGCATAGGGCCTCACTAAGTAGCTGAGGCTGGCTGCGAGCCTGCGATCCTCCTGTCTCAGCCTCCCAAGTACTGGGATTACTAGTGTGTGCCACCACACCCGGCTAAAGCTTGTTTTTAGTAGTAGGTTTGGACAGTCTGAGAGCTCTTGTTGGAGCTATTAGCTCAGCCTTTTGAGCTGATATTCCAAGCAGAAAAGCTTTGACTTTTAGCACCTGCTGTCTGATGACCATGGCACAACCAGCTATCCACTAGTCATTGTTCATGAGGCTGCTTTCATTGGTGAAAAGGTCTTAGTCTGGCTCTGCTATAGGCTAATCAGACAAGTCCAACCTGCTAGAGTAAACAGTGGTCAAGATCTTCAGCAGTCATGTTGTACTGACCCGTCATCACTTGCTGGGTTGAGGGTGAACAGACTTAAGGGTGACATTTGGGTTATCTAGTAGGATGGCCTGGTAGCTCCCATTTTTCCAGTACTTGGCCAGTTACCATCCTTCTGTTCTAATAGTGCCAGTCCTTGGCACTATTAGAAGTGTTGACCATTCTTCCCAGGGTCCCATTGGCCTATTCACTTTTTCTTTTGTTCAAATACTTCCCACAATGTGAGCCATCTTCTTTTTTTCTTTTCTTTTTTTTTTTTGGTATTGGGGATTGAACCTAGGGGCATTCTAACTCTGAGCTACACCCCCAGCCCTGTTTTTTATTCTTTATTTTTTTTGAAACAGTGTCTCACTAAGTTGCAGAGGGCCTCATTAAGAAGCTGAAGCTGAGCTGGGCGTGGTGGCACAAGCTTGTAATCCCAGTACTTGGGAGGCGGAGACCAGAGGATCTGGGTTCGTGACTAGCCTCTGCTACTTAGTGAGGCCCTCCGCAACTTCGTGAGACCTGGTTTCAAAATAAAGGATAAAAAATAGGGCCGGGGTGTAGCTCGGAGGTAGAATGCCCCTGGGTTCAATCCCCGGTGCTGTAAAAAAAAAAAAAAAAGAAGCTGAAGCTGGCTGTGAACCTGCGATCCTCCTGTCTCAACTTCCCAAGTACTGGGATTACAAGCATGCACCATCAGACCCAGCAAAGTGAGCCATTTTCTTTTTCTGTTTAGCAAAGGAGAATTGGAACCAGAGTGAATTTTCCAGTAGTACCTGCAAATGAGTTCACTGCTTCTCAGATGAAAAGGTTAGATGAGCATTTAACTTGCACAAGTTTTGTCATATGAGAGGGATCAGAGAGTCCCCACTGTCAATATTTGTCCAGGGCTGCAGTGGGAGCTCTTTTTTGGATACTTTTGCAGATGCGGCCAACACATGTTGGCTCTCATGTTGGTTTCTCCCAGGCATTACACACATTAAAGGTAACACAAATTAGCTATGAGGGTTAATGTTAATTTCCCCCTTTACTTACTGAAACTTTTTTCCCCTTAATGTTCACTGTGTCCAATCAGAGTTTTTTTTAGGCAGCTTCATATCAGAACATGCCTGGCAAATTTGCTCTAGAGATCTGGAGCATTCCTCACAATTCAGAACAGTTTAAGAATCTTGTTTCAGAATCTACCCTATTCCTGGGCTTCTTTTTCTCTCTGCAGATGCTAACAGGGCCCAAAGGCAGGTGTTTGCACAGGTGAGGACTGCCAAGTGCCTAGAGGCCCTCTGTTTCTATGATCACAGGGGCAAAATGCAGAGCCCCAGCTAGAAGTGTCCGCTGACAATCTTTATGTGCCAGAGGGGAGCCACACAGGTGACCTTTCGAACTATGGACTGGCTTTCTTCCTTTTGCCCTTACTAATGGGGTAGTGCAATTTGCCTTTCCCTTGGAAACTGGTGTTTTCCTGGCCAAATGAACCTTAAAGGGAGAGACTTTTCCCAATCTAGGGTTGTCCAGAGAGGGAGATTGTTGACTGTCTCCGCCTCTTTAGTCAGTGGGCCTGCAACAGGGAGAATGTGGGGGAAGGGAGTAGGGCTGAGGTACCCTTTCCCCCCTCACACACACATACAGCTTCTGGTCCTTGGAGACAGGGATCCAGGCAGTTCTTATTTCTACATACAGATACACTTTCTCAGTTGGCACAGGTGGGAAAAGACAGGACCAGGAGATGACAGCCCAGCCCTAGATCTGCAGGGCAGGGGAGCAGCCCTCGGTCCCTGAAGATAGGGGAGAAGGTACCACTTATTAGCACCAGAACCAGAGAGGAATTGCAGATTTACATAGCCCCAGGTCACAGACCATGAGGAAAGCCGCCTGCCTATGCTGCACATGGGGAAAGTCACCCAGGTGTTAGCAGGGAGTGACATCATCAAGGTATACCACCATCATTGCCTCCCTACTGAGGGCAAAGGAACTGCCACTTTTATGGCAGACGCCACTGCCCCAAAAGCTATGACAGTGCAGGAGACAGGAAAATTTTATCTCAAGCTTATTAACTCTTTCTCAACTTTCTTCCGGCTGAAACATCGGAGGTGGTGCTGTTCTCTGCACCATTAGCTTAGATCCAGGCTGTTCAGACTCCTTATCCTGCAACTACATAGATGCTCGCAAAATGACACTGGAATCTCTTTCTTTCTTTCTTTCTTTCTTTCTTTCTTTCTTTCTTTCTCTTTCTTTCTTTCTTTTTTTGCGGTACTGGGGATTGAACCCAGGGGCGTTCTACTTCCACGCTACACCCCTGGCCCTATTTTTTTATACTTTATTTTGAAACCGGGTCTCACGAAGTTGCAGAGGGCCTCACTAAGTAGAGAGAGAGAGAGAGAGAGAGAAACAGGGAGAGAGAGAGATCTGAGGCTGGCCACGAACCCGGATCCTCTGGTCTCCGCCTCCCAAAGTACTGGGATTACAAGCGTGCACCACCACGCCCGGCTTGGAATCTCTTTCTATTCAAACTACTCCAACTGTAAGGTTGCACCATACTCAGAATACTTCATATATCATCAGTCACAATTTTTTATATATCAACCAAGTCATGTCACTGTAAAACACTGTAAAATCTCATCTCTCTCTCTTTCTCTCTCTCTCTCTCTCTTTCTTACTTTTACCCCTACGGTCATAAGCAACACTTTTAGCTGAAACCCTCAAAGAGATCCCATAGGAGCCAGGAGCAACAAGCACTGGCATTTCACAAAGGGAAAACAGACACAAACAGACACACAGAGTCAATCAGACAGGCCCACAGATGGATGGGAATCTTCAGACAACAGATAAGCCAGCAGGACAAGAACCTGCTTTCACAGACAAGACCCCAGATGAGAGTCCCTGGTTCCCAGTTAGCCATGATTCCAACACAAGAGGCGTCACAAAAGTTCCCACAAAGGGAACCAACCAAATCTCCTCCCCACCAGAAAAGGGGGGACCCAAATGTGAGGAATGAGAGGGGTGTGAAGGGCACTTGACTGTGCAATATAATACCATCTTTTTTTAGTCATGGGCTTATGGCTATAAGTAGCCCATTTGGCCAAAACTCTTCCCATGGGATGATGACATGTCCCCCCATTTCTTACAGGAAATAGATTAAAAAAAAAAAACCACACACGAACACACACACACAAACTATCCAAAAGGGCCCATAAACAAACCAATGAGAATCTCCAAACAACCGACAGGCCAACGGGACAAGAACCCGCACCCACAATGGGGACAAGTTCCCAAAGAGATTTCCTAGCTTCCACTTAACCATGATTCCAACACGAGAGGCACCACAAAAGTTCCCACAAGGGACCCAACCAAGTGCCCCCCCTTCCAGAAAAGGGGGGGAACCAAATGTGAAGAATCAGAGGGCTATGGAGTACACTCCAAGGGGAACTTACCCAAATCGCCAATGTTCCAATGTTGTTGCAACTTATTGCATTCAGCTTCTTTCCTTCTAAATCAATACAAATAGCAGAGCAAGCTGTACCCACTCAGGGAGAGGAGAGTGAGAATTCCAAAGGTGGAAAAGAACCTTGGCAGCTGCTGGGAGTCTTCAGTATCCTCTGCCCCTTGTGGGAGAGCACCCCTATCCAAATGGTTCTTACCCGAAGCAGTCTTCCTTATCTCCCAGATCCAGAGTGGCTGGTTCTCTACAAGTTCTCCCACCTGCTCAGCACAGTGAGAAGGTGGAGGGGAAGTCCCTTGGAGTGCACTCAGGTCCCTTCGTGGTCGCCAAATTTGTAACCGAATCCCAGTATTTGCCCCAATTTGCTGAATCAAATAATTGGGGCAAACCTTTGGGAAAAAGGAAAAAGAAATTTATTGATTTGGTTTGAGGACAGCCTCAGTAGGTAGTGAAGATGCTCATCAACCTAGTGAAACCCTGTTTCAAAACTAAAAATAAAAAATAGGGTTCTGGGTTTAGCTCGGAAGTAGAACACCCCTGGGTTCAATCTTCAGCACCAGGAAGCAAACAAACAACAACAAAAATAGGGTCTAGCTAAATTGCTGAGGCTGGCTTCAAACCTGTGATCCTCATGTCTCAGCCTCCCAAGTACTGGGATTATAATTGTGCACCACCGTGCCCTGCCTGAATATTCTTTTAGAGATGTGTGTGTGTGGTGTGTGGTGTGTGTGTGTGTGTGTGTGTGTGTGTGTGAGATGGGGGGTTGCTGGGGGTTGAATCCAGGAACATTCTACCTCTGAGCTATATCTCTAGCCCTTTTTATTTATTTTTAAATTTTGAAACAGAGTCTTGCTAAATTACCACATGCCATTGGCTTGGAACCTGCAATCCTCCTGTCTCAGCCTCCCAAATACTGGGATTACAGGCATGTGGCAAAAAATTGGGAATATGGAAGCAAAGAGAGTTCTGATACTCTTTCTGACTCCAGACATCCTGAAGCCACTTTGGACTGCTTTCCTTACCAGCGGAGTCAGTCCAGGTTAGATTGCTGACATTTGCAACCAAAAGAATTCTCACTAATATGTGAGCTCTCTTTTTGTCCCAAGCAAACTTCCAGGAATTACGGCATTCTGTTTTCCTTCTAGCTACTCAGAGTCATAAGTTGTCCCATGTAAATACTGTATGCAAATACATATATACACACATGTATATATATAAATTAAAAATTTTGGGTGGTACTAGAGATTGAACCCCAGGGCATTCTACCTCTGAGCTACACCTCCCAACCTATTTTTAATTTTTAAAATTTATTATTATGAAACCAGGTGTGGTGGCGCATGACTGTAATCCCAGTACTTGGGAGGCTGAGACAGGAAGATCGCAGGTTTGAGGATAGCCTCAGCAAGTAGTGAGGCTCTCATCAACCTAGTGAGACTCTGTTTCAAAATAAAATTAAAATAGGGCTGGGGGTATAGCTTGGATGTAGAATGTCCCTGGGTTCAATCCTCAGTATCACCAAAAAAAAAAATAAATAAATGTAATTTATGCCCCTGGGTTCAACCCTTAGTACCACCAAAAAATAGAAAATAAAATTACTATTATTTTTATTATTATTATTATTATTAGTGTGTGTGGTACTGGGGATTGAACCCAGGGGCATTCTATCTCTGAGATATACCCCCATACCTTTTTTTAATTTTTTAGTTTGAAACTGGGTCTTGCTAGGTTGCTGAGATTCTTGCTATGTCGCTGAGACTGTCCTCAAACTTGAGATCCTCCTGTCTCAGCCTCCCAAGTACTGTTATTATAGGCATGTGCCACCACACCCAGCTAAATTTAAAAATTTGAGATGTAATTCACATACCATAAAATTCATTATTTATTTATTTATTTATTTATTTATTTATTTATTTATTTGCAGTACTGGGGATTGAACCCAGAGGCATTCTACCTCCAAGCTATACCCCCAGCCCTATTTTTTATTCTTTACTTTGAAACAGGGTTTCACTAAGTTGCGGAGGGCCTCACTAAGTAGCTGAGGCTGGCCGCGAACCTGGATCCTCCTGTCTCAGCCTCCCAAGTACTGGGATTACAA
Organism: Glis glis; assembly: GCA_004027185.1. Lineage (NCBI taxonomy): Eukaryota > Metazoa > Chordata > Mammalia > Rodentia > Gliridae > Glis > Glis glis. Next base: position 2,532 of record PVJS01057141.1, on the reverse strand, counting down.
GCGTGCACCACCATGCCCCAGTTATTTTTATTTTGAAACAGGGTCTCACTAAGTTGCTGAGACCGTCTTCAAACCTATGATCCTCCTTTCTCAGCCCCCCAAGTACTGGGATTACAGGCGTGGGCCACCATGCCCGGCCTGACCTCCCCCTTTCTACCCAAAAGCATCTTATTAAAAGTTCCCCTGAGAAAGGTTCCCTCCAGGTATGAGGAAGAGAAGAACCATCTTATAGATAGAGACTAGGGGTTGACACCGAAATAGACCTGGACAAACAAACCTACAAGAATCCTTGTCCTCCATTAGTTTCCCCACATATTTGTCATTGTTCTGCCATTTACTGTCCCTAGCTCAGCCTGTTTTGATATATCCCTATGATTTACCTTTCCTTATGTAAAATTTAGCTGAGTTTGGGGCATAATGACATCTTCATTCTCCTGCTGAAGGCTGATGTGTAAAACACATGGAAATATTAAATAAATTTGTGCACTTCTCTCCTATTATTCTGCCTTATGTCAGTTTAATTCTGAGGCCATCCACAGGATGTAAGAGGATAATGGGATGTGTTTCCTCTCCTACAGCATATAAACTATGATGCAAAAGTAAGATGCTTAGGCTTCTTAGGAACCATTAGTGTCTGTATCTCTGAGTCTGAGAAAAGCTTCAACATGCATGATGACATGTTGTCCTGGGCAGTGGCCTAACTGGACAGAATGGGTCCAATGCAGACTCCTGCCTCCTCCACGCAGCCGAAGTCACCAACGCAGCTGTGGAGTTGATCATGGCCTCCAGGGGGCAGGAGTCTCCTGTTGAGCAGGAAAATAGAAGAGTTTGAATAAAGATAATGATCTGTAGGGGAGTTCATATCTTCCCCTTCCCATTTTTTTATTATTATTATTATTATTATTCCTCCTCCTCCTTTTTCCTTCTTCTTCTTCCTTCTCCTCCTCCTCCTCTTCCTCCTTGTGGTACTGGGGATTGAATTCAGGGGTGTTGTACCTCCAAGCTATACCCCCAGACCTATTTATTTATTTTATTTATTTATTTATTTATTTTTAATTTTTTAAATTTTTGGTGGTACCGGGGATTGAACCCAGGGGCATTCTACCTCCGGGCTACACCCCCAGCCCTTTTTTATTCTTTATTTTGAAACAGGGTCTCACTAAGTTTCAAAGGGCCTCACTAAGTAGCTGAGGCTGGCCCGGCTCTTATTTTATTTTTTATTTGGAGACAGGGTCTCACTAAGTTGCTGAGGGCCTCACTAAGTTGCTGAGGCTATCCTCAAACCTGCAATCCTCCTGTCTCAGCCTCCCAAGTACTGGTATTATAAGAGTGTGCCCCCACGCCTGGCTGACCTGTTTTATCTAGAAACAGGGTCTCGCTTGGTTGCTGAGAGTCTCACTCAGTTGCTGAAGTTTTCCTCAAAACTGTAATTTTTCAGTCTCAGCCTCCCAAGTGGTGGGATTATAGGCATGCGGCACTGCGCCTGGCCCATTTTTTCTTCTTGAACTTTCTGCCCTGAGAGGAGAAGTTGCTGTAGCAGATCTTGCTCCAGATGGAGAGAGTTGTCCATCAGCTTATCCAATTACCACTTCGAGGACATCTAGCTCTGTTTGGTTGGTTTGGTACTGAGGATTGAACCCAGGTCCATTCTATCTCTGCGCTATATCTCCTGCTCTTTTTATTTTTTATTTTGAAGCAGAGTTGCTGAGTTGCTTTGGGTCTCATTGAGCTGTTGAGGGTCTTGCTAGGTTGCTGAGGCTAGTCTTGAACCTATGTTCCTCCTGTTTCAGTCTCGCAAGTACTGTGATTACAGGTGTGCGCCACCATTCCCGGCTGAGGACATCTAGTTGTGTATGCTCAGCACTCCTAGCTTTGGGGAAACCTTCCCACCCCATCCCATGTGATACTCACAGGGCTGCCAATTACAGGATCCCACCTTTCTGACCACAGAAGTGACTCAATCCTCAGTCAACTAGATTTTCTCAAGACATGGAAGCTGCGAGTAGAGACACCGGGTGGAAGGTAGTAGGCACTGAGTCACTTGCTGTGTTTCCCCCAGAGCATAATGTCTCCTGTGTGGTTCCTGGACCAGCAACAGCAGCACCTGAGAACTTGTTAGAAATACAAAGCCCTGTCCTGGCCAGGTAGGGCACGCCTGTAATTCCAGCTACTCCAAAGGCTGAGAGACAGGAGGATGGCAAATTCAAGGCCAGAAAAAAGCCTGGCATGGTGGCGCACGCTTGTAATCCCAGTACTTGGGAGGCTGAGACAGGAGGATCCAGGTTCTCAGCCAGCCTCAGCTACTTAGTGAGGCCCTCCGCAACCTAGTGAGACCCTGTTTCAAAAATAAAGAATAGCCGGGCGTGGTGGCGCACGCTTGTAATCCCAGTACTTTGGGAGGCGGAGACCAGAGGATCCGGGTTCGCAGCCAGCCTCAGCTCTCTCTATCTCTCTCACTCCCTGTTTCTCTCTCTCTCTCTCTACTTAGTGAGGCCCTCTGCAACTTCGTGAGACCCGGTTTCAAAATAAAGT
>PVJS01057140.1:0-12144 GCA_004027185.1 Glis glis | reverse complement strand
CATATGAGCAAATTTATGCTGCACCCTTGGAGTCTGATGCTGCCTTCTAATTACCAATGAAAACTTGCTTTAATGTGTCTGCAGGAGTCCACCTCCACAGGTGATATTCGTGCTGAAATGTATAATCAGAGGCCAGAATGATCTTTGCCAGGATTAACTGGCTCTGTCATGTGCCTTTTTTTTTTTAAAGCATTTCAACTCTGCTGGAGAGTCATTGATGCAATCTTCTGTGGTATCGACTTTGAACCTGGTCATCAAAAAGATAACTCTCTGCCATTGCTTAGCAGGATACTTTGACAATGAGCATTCATTTGAATCCTTCCCCAAATTACAGATACAGAAATTAAGTACACAGTGATTAAACACCTTGCAGGAAGCCCTCAGTTCTTTCAGTCCTTTAATCCAAATGGTACTTTTTCAGTAAGTTCTTCCTTAGCTATCTTGCATAAATGTGAACACTCCAGACACCTCTAATGCCCTCTTATGGTTGAATAATTGTAGCTATAATAGTCTACATATTTTAATTACATACTTTGTTTCTTGTCTATCTTCCTCCATGGAATTAAAAACTCCATGACAACACTTTTATCAGTTTTATTCCTGACTGCCATATGAGGCATTGAAACAGTGCCTGACGCATAGTATATATTCCATAAACAGAAAGGGTGAATGGAAAAATATTTAGTGAGTAGAAAAGTACATATTTAGTGAGTAGAAAAGTTAGGATTTGAGTCCAGGACTCTTTAAATGCTTTTCCTACTACTAAAAGCTATGGCACTTTTATACTGTGCACAACAACAAAATATTCCCCTAATGTGTCCTGTTAACCAATGCCATGGAAGAGAACAAAATTGCTAATTTTTAACTCTTTCTGGGTTAACTGGAGAAAGATTTTCTAAGAGTCCCGTGACCATTCATTCCCTCAATTTTCACACACACATGGATTCACATCTTTAAGAGACATCTATGTACAAGGCACACAATAGAAATGGTCCCTCTTTTCTGTGACTTCAGCATGTATGTCACCATACATACATAGATCTTCGAGAGTTTTCTATAATAAGGAAGCATATGCATAGCTTAACTTTCCACTGATCAAATATGGAAAGAAGGACCAGGGCACCGGCTTGCCTTGGTTGCTATGGTCCTCTTTGTGTTCTTCCAGTGTCTATTTAGAGCACATGTTGCCCATGCTTTAATTGTCAGTTTATATTTCTTTCATCTTTGTAACACAACACACTCATTCATCTGAGTTTGCTTTCTGACTCTTGGAAGTGACTCCTCTATTTGGATATATAGTGTTTAATGGTGAGGACTTACATGGAATGTACTTACAAAGAAGGTTCATTTTGTTGTTGTTGAACCCAGGGGCATTCTACCTCTGAGCTACACCCCCAGCCCCATTTTATTCTTTATTTGGAAATAGGGTCTCACTAAGTTGCCGAGGGCCTCACAAGTTGTTGGGGCTGGCGGTGAATTTGTGATCCTCCTGTCTCAGCCTCCCAAGTACTGGGATTACAAGCATGTGCCACTGCACCCAGCACAAAGAAGGTTCTTCACTCATTTCTTACAGATGCCCACAGATGCCCATGCCGAGAGAACATATATGTTATATAAACTACATGGCAAGACAAAAAGAGAGCAAAGTTTTCTTTTTTCAATGAAGTCAACAACTAACTAGAAGCAAAATTATGAGAGAAAAAAAACTGAAAACAAACAAGAGATTTACAATCTCCATCAAGTTATTTTAAAGAAACCCACCTCTTACCCCAGTTTATTTCTAGCAAGAATGCTGTAGAATTCATTTCTCTGTGGATCAAAGGGAAGAACATATTCCTTTGCTAAGGAGGTGGAGTGTATAAGAGGGAAGACTCCATCCTAGGGTCAACTATGAGAGAAGGCAGCCAATAAGGAAATAGGAAACAGGCAACTAGAGGAAAGGATTTAACCTCCCTCTAATGATGTCATTTTGTAGAGGTACCATATTTACATTTGCAGTTGGATGGGGGTCTGGACTCAAGAAGGGAACTCCTGAGGACAAGGGATCTTTTCTCCTATAAATCTGATCATTTAAATTCCTGGGTTGCTTTGGGTAAGGTGTCAACTGTGGCTCATTTTCTTCATCTGTAAAATGGTATTGATGGCAATATTGGTATTGATCCCTAGTTCTAAGAGATTCTGAGTTAATATATGTATTATATGTAAGGCAATTATAACAATTTCTAACACATGCTAAGCATTACATAATGCTAGTACTAGGATTTTTTTATTATTAGTCATATCATCTATCTCAATTGGTTTCCTATTTGCTTGCAATAAAACTTTGCTTTATGGTTCTAGCTATGTTTACTATATTTTAAAAAATTATAAGCCAGGTGCAGTGACATACACCTGTAATCTCAATAGTTGGGAGGCTGAGACAGGAGGATCACAGGTTCAAGTCCAGTCTCAGAAACTTAGAGAGACTGTGTTTCAAAATAGAAAATAAAAAGGGCTAGGCATGTAGCTCAGAGGTAGAATGCCCCTGGTTTCAATCCCTAGTATGTATGTAGTATGTATGTATGTATCTATATGATATAAATAATTATTTATATGTTTTGAAATCCATGTTAAAAGTGTTCAATTCTGTCTTAGAAGTGTGAATGGGGATGACAGTGAAAATTCATGACAGGCTCAAGTGAAAGGTGAATACCAAAGATAAGTGGGGTTCACAAAGACCTATTATGCTTCCACACTAATAGATTCTTTAGTCAACAACAAAGTTCTAGATTTGGGATTACAGTTTTATTATGGATAGAATTGAAGGACCAAAGCGACACCATGACAGGCTTTAGTTAAGGCTTTAAGTAAAATAGGCCTAAGTATCTGTTTTTCTAGAAGTTAAGTTTCTATAGCCTGTTGCCCCATACCCTGTAGAAACCATTAAGTGTGCTAATCTGATCCTGCCCCTAGCAACCCCTAGAAACAGCCAATCGGTGTCAAGCACACCTGGGTCTGGAATTCACAGATAATCAGGCGAGGCCACTCTGATCAGAGTCAGCAGGCCCCCCACCCATCCTGGACATTCTTGAGAAAGGTACTGTGGGCCCGGCCAATCAGCTTAAATGTCACCATATAGGGTTAATGCTTCCCTAATGATGACCCCTACCTAAGGCGTGAAAATTAAACCAACCAGGGAACGCCAACAAGCTTATGTTTTACACTAACCTATCAATGTAAAGGTGGGGTGGGCTGCCTCCTTAAGGGATAAAAGCTTTGTTCTCGGAGAGCAAGGGGCTTCTCTCTGTGACCACTGTGTTGGTGCACGTCAGGAGCCCAAGCTCAAGCTTGAATAAAGGACCCTCATGTGTTTTGCATCGGAATCGGCTCCTGGTGGTCTTTGGTGGGATCACGAACTTGGCACTTCATCATTAATAAAAATTCTTTATGAATAGCAACATTATATTGTACAAAGAATATAAAACTTGAAAACATTTAGATTTGAATCCCACCTCCTCAAATTACTATTCTCTGGCACGTTAACTTATATTTTACAAATATACCTCTCCACCTTACAACTCTGACTTCTCTTACTCTTTCTCCCATATCCACATCTACCTCACAGTCTACTCCAGCCTCTCTAATTTTCTGTTCCTTAAATATGCCAGACATGCTTACATCTTAAGATCTTCATAATGTTTCACCTGCCTCAAATTCACCCCCATTCCAAGACCCCCCTGCATAACTTCCCAATCCTCTTCAACTCTTTGTGTAACACAACATTCTCATTAATTTCTCTTGATGACTCTAATTCAGATGTTAAAGACCTATAGGTTTGAAGAAACAATAGTGGATACCTGAGTGAATCTGCCCATTGACCCTTTCCCTCAGATGCTAAAAAAGCAATAAAAAGGCAAATAAAACCACACCACAGAGGAGCCACACCTCCAGCCCCATGAATAAATAGAGAATGTAGTAACCTTCAAATTACCTGTAAATACAGGAAAAACATTCCAGTAGTATTTTTTCCACTGCCTGCATTATAAGCCTTTGGGTGTGGAGAGGGAGATAAAGGAGGCTTAAGAATTTAAAAAGAAAAGAGAAATGCAGGTGACAAAACCATCACTAAAAAGAGAGAGTTCATTTCCAAATGCCAGAGCACTGAGCACAGGACAGGACCTGGCAATTCACAGAACTGATCAAGGGAGACTGAGAGGCACCAGAGGTAGCAACCGCAGGGAGTCATTGTTCTAGGGGAGAAAGGAGGAGTTAGAGACATAAAGACATGGAGGGACAAGTAGATTACGGCTGTGAAAAAGAGAGAGAAATAATTTAAAAAATAAAAACAAAGAAACAAAGTGCTCCAGCTTTCCCATCAGCCACACCACAATCAAAACACCATGCAAAAAAGAAATTGCACATACTAGGGTAGGCCCCAAAGAAGTGGGGATCTTCAAACTACAAAATACAGAGCAATGGACAAAACAGACCGTATCCACACAAAACTATTATGAAAATCAGTAAGGGTGAATCAAAGCATTTCAGCTAATGAAAGCTTCCCAATGTCAAAAAAAAAATTAAGAGAACTGTAACGAAGTCCACCAAACTGAATTCAATATCCTCAAAGAAGCATATGGAAATATTGAAAAATATATTGAATTAGAAATGTAAAAGCTGAGAGCAGAAATGGGGAAAGAAAGGAAGAAATAAAATAAGAATTAATTGAATGCAGGAATAAGATAGAATAAAAAGATTAAATATCAGAAATGTGGAGTCAATTATAAGAAGTTCAAAAGAGAAAGGATTCAAATGAGAATTTTATAAAGGGCACTGATAAAAGAAAAATATCAGAGGAATGAAAATGAGTGTTTTGTTTTTTTTTTTGTGGTACTGGGGATTGATCCCAGGGGCATTCTACCTCCAATCTACACCTCCAGCCCTATTTTTTGTTCTTTCTTTCTTTATGTATTTATTTTTGCGGTACTGGGGATTGAACCCAGGGGTGTTCTACCTCCGAGCTACGCCCCTGGCCCTATTTTTTATCCTTTATTTTGAAACTGGGTCTCACGAAGTTGTGGAGGGCCTCACTAAGTAGCTGAGGCTGGCCGCGAACCCGGATCCTCTGGTCTCTGCCTCCCAAGTACCGGGATTACAAGAATCATAGAGAAAGCAGTTGAAATGAAAGAGGAGTAAAGGATATTCAACATTTGTATGTCTGTACCTGCAGACCTCAGCCAGAAGAGCCAAACCTAAGGGAAATAACTAATGTTTAAAATTGTAACCCAAGAAAGCTTTTTAGAAAACAAAATAAGACCCTATCTTCAGCTTGAAAGGACCACCTGGTTACTAGGGAAACTTGAAGTGGTATGAGCAACTTGAAGACATATCTACGTAAAAGTATGAGCCTTTAAAGAAAAAAAAAACATTCACAGGGCCTCTAGGAAAAGAGATGACATGGTGCAAATGTTTGAGGACAATCAGACTTCTCAAAAATGAAATATGAAGCCAGACGACATGAAGCAGCAGCCAAGCAACTTAAAGAAATCTAGACAGCAAATCAAAAAATGGGCAAGTGAACTAAATAGGCACTTCACAAAAGAAGAAATACAAATGGCCAATAAATGTATGAAAAAATGTTCAACATCATTAGCAATCAGAGAGATGCAAATCAAAAGTACCCTGAGATTTCACCTAACCTCAATTAGAATAGCAATAATTAAAAACACAATAACAAATGCTGGAGAGGATTTGGAGAAGTAGGAACTCTAATACACTGTTGGTGGGATTGCAAATTAGTGCAACCACTTTGGAAAACAGTGTGGAGGATCCTCAGAAGAATGGGAATGGACCTACCATATGACCCAGCAATAACACTTATAGATATCTACCCAAAAGAATGGAAACCAAATTACCAGACTAATGCACGCGTATCTATGTTTATAGCTGCAAGATGTCCATCAACAGATGAATGGATTACAAAACTATGGGATATGTATACAATGCAACCATAAAGAAGAACAAGCCGGGCGTGGTGGCGCACGCTTGTAATCCCAGTACTTTAGGAGGCAGAGACTGGAGGATCCGGGTTTGCGGCCAGCCTCAACTTGCGCACACTCTCTCTCTCTCTCTCTCCCTGTCTCTCTCTCTCTCTCTCTCTGTCTCTCTCTCTGTCTCTAATTAGTGAGGCCCTCCACAACTTCATGAGACCTGGTCTCAAAATAAAGTATAAAAAATAGGGCCGGGGGCGTAGCGCGGAGGTAGAACGCTCCTGCGTTCAATCCCCGGTACCGCAAAAAAATAAATAAATAAATAAATAAAAGAAGAACAAAATTACGTCATTTGCAGGGAAATGGATGGAATTAGACAACATTATGCTAAGTGAGATTAGTCAGTCACAAAAAGTGAAAAGTCAGATGCTTTTCCTAATATGCGGAAGCTAGGGAGAATAGGGAATGGGAGGGACTCCAGACCTTTGATGAGTAAAGAAGGCGGCCTAACTGAGGGAGATGGGAGGGGGGAAGAGGGAAACACTCTAATGCACAGGATGTACATACACAAATTTATCAAAGTCAACTACTATGCTAAGCAAGAGAAGGAGGGAAGGGTGAGGGAATGGGGGTGGGAATTGGGGGAGGGATAATTACCGATGTATGCTTGTATACTTCTACAGCCTTGAAACCCATCAAGATGTATGATTACAATGCACCAATAAAAATAAATAAATAAATAGAAAAAAATCTAGACAGCAGTTAAGTCCTTCAAGTGTCAAAGCAATAGAAAAGCAGTTCTAGGTGTCCAAAAACTCAGAGCATATAAGCGCTGGAATCTACTAGAGGGTAACCTTCACCGGAGCATCTGAGCACACCTGGCAAAAAGACAGCATATTTCATCCTTTTACTAGTAGAACTTAAGACTAAGAACTATGACTAAAATGGCTTAGTCATGGCTGGCAAACCCTATCCTGATAAATAAAAGAATAAAACTTAGAAAAAGCAAAGGAGAGATGCAAGTTGAATTAATTGACTAAGTTTTTATATTTATACTTTTATTAGTGCATTGTAATTATCCATCATTATCCATCATAGTGAGATTCAAATTGACACAAACATACATGCACACAACACTTGCTGTGTTTCCCTCTGCATCCCAGCCAGTCATCCTCTCCTCCCTCCCCATACATGTTAGTGAGATTGGTAGTGATAACTTCATATATGGACATAGCGTTATTTAAACTGTTCTCTTCTTTTTTTATTTTTTGGCGGTACCAGGGATTGAACCCAGGAGCATTCTACCTCCGAGCTACGCCCCCAGCCCTACTTTTTTATTCTTTGTTTTGAAACAGGCTCTCACTAAGTTGCAGAGGGCCTCACTAAGTAGCTGAGGCTGGCCGCGAACCTGGATCCTCCAGTCTCAGCCTCCCAAGTACTGGGATTACAAGCCTGCGCCACCATGCCCAGTTAACTCTTCCCTTCTTCAATCCTCTGTTTTCCCCTCCCTACATCCTTCCCTCAATCTGCTTCCACTACTCTATCAGTCTCTCTCCTGATTTATCCTATTATTTATTCTGAAGTCCCTTTTGTGTCCTACTTTCTCTCTAGCTAGCACATTTGAGAGAAAATATAAGACCCTTGACTTTCTGAAACTGGCTGATCTCACTTGGCATAATTTTGTTATTCCTTATAGCTGAATAAAATTCCATTGTGTGTATTTATCACATTTTCTTTATCCATTCATCTGTTGATGGACACTTAGGTTAGTTCCATAATTTGGCTATTGTGAATTGTGCTGGTATAAACATGGATTTGCATGTATCAAAATAATATTCTGAGTTTGATTCTTTTTGAATGGTGCCAAGTTAATATATTAAGAAGAAGTAAAAATATATCAATTAAAACAGAAAGAGGAGATGGTAAATTGAAAATGAAGAGAACAAGAAAAGGAGGGTTAAGACTATTCTAATATAAAGTATTAAAATTGGCTGGGCGTGGTGGCGCACGCTTGTAATCCCAGTACTTTGGGAGGCGGAGTCCGGAGGATCCAGGTTCGCGGCCAGCCTCAGCTCTCTCGCTCTCTCTCTCCCTGTGTCTCTCTCTCTCTCCTCAGTGAGGCCCTCCACAACTTCGTGAGACCTGGTTTCAAAATAAAGTATAAAAAATAGGGCCGGGGGTGTAGCGCGGAGGTAGAACGCCCCTGCGTTTAATCCCCAGTACTGCAAAAAATAAATAAATAAATAAAATAAAATAATAGTAGACACTAGAATGAAAATATGTAAGTACAGTATAAGAAAAAACAATGTAAAGAACAAAGAGGACATATAAAACAGGAAAAAGCATAGTAAAAATAAAAATAAGATAACATATTACACACAGTGATTATAACATAAGATACTATGTCAGAATTAAGGCCCAATATATATAGCCTTATCAGTATATGTGCTTAGAGTGAACTCATTTAAACAAAAAAATAGATTTTCAAATTGGCTTATAAAGCAAAGCCAAACTCTCTGCTGTATACAAAAGACAAACATGAAACGCAGTGATTCAACAGGCTAAAGCAAAGGAATTGGCAAAAGTTTAATAGACAAGTTACAATGTAAGAAAGCAGGGATTGCAATCCTGATGCCTGATAAAGAAGAATTTAAGCTAAAAACATTAAGTGTATAATGGATAACACTTTATAATGCTAAACCTCTGCCATCATTCCAGCCATCCAGATCTTATTTACACTGCTCTATTCCTTTTAAAGAGTTCATAAACTTCCAATATATAATTTAATTACCCATCTATTATATTAATTACTTGTTTACTATGTCTAGTAACAAGTTTATTACTAGAATTTCAGCCCATGAGAACAAATATTTTTAGCTGCTTTTCAAATTAGTGTAGTCTAAATTTCTAGAATAACACCTAGTACATAGTTTATTCTCAATAAATATTTGTTTAATGAATAAATAATTGAATGAGAAATTTATTTATTTTTCTGTGCTAAGGATACAACCCAGGGCCTCATGCAGGCTAGGCAAGCAATCTACCACTGAGCTATACCCCCAGACCTTAGTCTGTTTTCTTATCTGTGAAATGAGAATAATAATGTTCTTTCAGGCTTGATGTAAATACAGGTGAAAATGCATAGTAATCTTCTAGCAAAATATCACCTGACATTTGGATGCCTTCGATGCTACTATTATTATTACTAACAACAACAACAACAAAAGTGGTTTCAGATCTAACTCCTGATGTCCTTAAATATCTGAGGATATTTGTTTGTAAAAGCAAAACTTTTCTATAAGAAACTAAAATTGGATTGAAGGAGCATCCAATTATTTTTGTTTAGATAAAATGTCTGGAACATCAAATGAAACAATATTTTGTGTCTTTCACATGCTAAACTTATAGACTTCTGGAATTTTGGAACTTTAAGGATAGAAACCTTTAATGGTATAATAAAATCAAGCAAATCCTAGCTACATGAATGAAAGGTCAAGTGGTTTGACTGTGTTCCTACAATTAGTTTTCAGATCTGACGCCGAGCCCAAGCTTCCACTGATGACGACCAGCAGTAGCAGAGTACTTAGAATGCAGCCATTTCCTTTGGGGGAATGCTGAGAAATAAGTTGTGAAGGGGTTTTTCTGTGAGGAACATAAGATATTATTATCTTATCTTGAAATAGATTTGAAGACACATTTTAATACTGCTACATTATATTTTTTTCTCCCTACTCTCAAAAAGTACATATCGCTTTCAGTGATAGATTTTTAAGGTTTTTATTTGTGCCCAAAATAAAAAAGCAATCTGAAAGAAAGTCTGAGATAGCCTCGTTTGTCAACAAGATAAATGCTTGTAAAAGAGCCAAGAATCAGGAGGTGGAAAAAAGGAGAGGAACATTTGGGTGGCAATAAAAGAATGAAGGGGAGTGTTAGTCTTCTAAGGATGTATTACAAGCTCCCAGAGGATACAGGCTATGAGGATATTGTCCAAATATAGGTCACAACTGAGAGAAGCAAGAGATAACACGGGGACAGACACTCGTAGAGGCTCTTCTGGATATCTTTACTGTTATAAAGGAAATGTGTATATTTCTCACTTGTCCTTTGAATAGGCCATCTCTCACAGGAAGAGTTTTTACCATTATTCTAAATCAACTTGCCTGTACTTAAACTCAAAATTATTTATACCCAAGAACAAGGTGATAATTTCACTTCATATGAAAAGACCTAGAGGTTTTTATGTTTTTTGTATAAATCTCTCGACAGCGTATATGGCTGATAAACAGATACAAATAATATTGGTAGAACCTGAAGTTTCCAAAATATGAGAGCTGATTAATCCTATTACAATTAAAAATTATATCCAACAATATTTTAAAAGAGGTGGTTGTCTGCATATGGCATACACTTTTTTGTTGTTGCTTTATAAAATTTTTATTACATAATTTTTAAATATTTTCTGTGTTTCATTATAGTCTCATATCATAATGTAGTGCACAGTAATAGTGATCTACATGCGCACAGCATTTGGCGGGCTTTATACTGCTAAATCTATCCAGGAAAACAGAAGGCCTGCAAACTTTCATAAAAGGAATGATTGGAGAACCTGAGAGTGGCTTTTATGTAGAAGAGGGTATACAGAAGCATGGCATCTCTTACAAAAAATTGTAAGGGATGTAAACATAATGACCTCATTTATCTTTTCCCAGCATAGCATAGCACTTGGACCTTTCCTAGATCCTTGGAGTGTTCTCTCTGTGATAGACTACATCATGGTTTCCCTTCTAACCTTTTGACCACTCCTTCTCAGTCTCTCATTGACTAGTTATAATTGTTTTTTTTTTTTTTGGTAATGGGGATTGAATCCAGGGGCATTCTACCTCTGAGCTACGCCCCTATCCCTTTTAATTTTTTTGTTTTGAAACAGGGTCTTATTAGGTTGCTGAGAGTCTCACTAATGTTGCTGAGGCTGTCCTAGAACCTGTAATCCTTCTGCTTTGTCTCAGCCTCCCAAGTACTGGGATTACAGTCCTGTACTACCGTGCCCAGCTAACTTTAATCCCAGAAAATTCCCTGTCTCCTCACTCTGTATACTCTATCTGGCGATGTCTATATCCTATTCCATGGCTTCAACTACAATTTATATGCTGATAACTCCAAAATCTATAACTCAAATTGAATCTCAATTGGTGAGCTCAATAGTCTAATTATCTACCCAATAAATCTAACAGAATATTAGTTTTGACCATTGTTAATCTAAAGCTAATATTCTCTTTATACTCTAAGCACTTCCATGAAACCAGACATAGTTTAATCCTCTTTTCCTTTTATGTCCCAATCCCAGCTCCAGATTCAGTAAAGAATACAATCTCAAACTGGGTATGGAGGCAAAGGGCACAGTCCCAGTCTTAGGAGGCTGAGACAGGAGGATCACTTGAACCTGAGAATTGGTGACCAGCCTGGGCAACATAGAGAGGGATCCTATCTCAAACAACAACAACAAACAGCCTCAATTTAGAGGCATTTTCAAATGATCAGACCTGGGTAATGTTTTCCCCACTGTTTTTGTTGAATGCAAGACAGTTCCATGTTATTAATCCAAGTGAGGTTTCAATGAGTCTGGATCCTGACTTGCTGCATTTTCCAAATACACGAAACATACCTTTTAGTTATCTATAAAAATGGTCAAGTTTCTTCCATTTCTTTTTTTTCTTTTTTTTTTTTTGCAGTATCGGGGATTGAACCCAGGAGCATTCTACCTCCGGGATATACCCCCAGCCCTATTTTTTGTTCTTTATTTTGAAACAGGGTCTCACTAAGTTGCGGAGGGCCTAAGTAGCTGAGGCTGGCTGCGAACCCGTATCCTCTGTTCTACGCCTCCCAAGTACTGGGATTACAAGCGTGCACCACCATGCCCGGTTCTCTTCCATTTATGAAGAAATCCTGTCTACGTAGTTAAGAATTCTTATTCTGGCTGGGCGTGGTGGCGCACACTTGTAATCCCAGTACTTTGGGAGGCGGAGACCGGAGGATCCGGGTTTGTGGCCAGCCTCAGCTGTCTCTCTCTCTCTCTCTCTCTCTCTCTCTCTACTTAGTGAGACCCTCCGCAACTTCGTGAGGACCGGTTTCAAAATAAAGTATAAAAAATAGGGCCGGGGGTGTAGCGCGGAGGTAGAAC